>JAVSCE010011136.1:0-194921 GCA_032199065.1 Smutsia gigantea
TCCAGTAACTCCAGATTCTCATCAACACCTGACATGATCAGTCTTACTAATTTTAACCATTTTATTGGGTGCTTTTTATAGTTTTAATATGCATTTCCTATTGACTAGTGATGCTGAGCATATTTTTGTGTGTTTAATTGCTATTCGTATACTTACAGACGGAGTGTCTGTTCAAATATTTTTCCCATTTTCAACTGGGGTGTTTGTCTCATATAATTAAGTGGTAAGATTTCTCCATATATTCTAGGTACAAATCCTTGTTAGGCAAATGTTTTGCAAATATTTTCTCCATTCTGGGGCTTGCCATTTCATTTTCCTAGCACTGTCTTTCAAAGAGTAAAAGTTATTGATTTTGATGAGTTCCAACTCATAGATTTTTTTCTTTTGTGGTTTGTGTTTTTTGTGTAGTACTTTTGAAATCTTTGCCAAACCAAGTAAACTAACATCTTTCCCTGTGTTTTCATCTAGAAATATTATAGTTTTAGTTCTTACATTTAGGTCTATGATCCATTTCAAGTTAATTTTTGTATATTGTTTGAGATCGGGGTAAAGGATCATTCTTTTGCATAGACTATCCAATTGTTCTAACACCATTTGTTAAAAAGGTCATCCTTTCTCCACCGAACTTCCTTAGCATATTTGTCAAAAATCATTTGACCAACCTTATTTAGGTTTATTTATGGACTTCCTATACAATATATGTCTATCTTTGTACCAATGCCACATGCCTTGATTACTGTAGCTTTATAATAAGTCTTAAAATCAGGTGATGTTAGTACTCCTGGTGAGAGTGTAACGTATGTGTATATCAATTCTAGATCCTTTGCATTTCCATACAGATTTTAGAATCAGCTTGTCAGTTTGTATAAAAGCCTGCTGGGATTTTAATTCTGATTCTATTGAATAGATGGATTAATTTGCAGATAAATGACATTGTAGTAATACTGAGTCTTCTGATCCATGAATACAATATACCTCTCTTTGATTTAGGCTTTCTTTAGTTTCTCTCAACAGTTCTTTGTAGTTTTCAGTGTACATGTCTTGTGCAAAAAATTGTCAAATTTATCTTTAAGCGTTTCATATCTTTAAAGCTATGAAAATTGTATTGGTTTTATTTTACTTTCAATGTCTGGTTGTTTAATACTAGTATATAGAAATACAACTGGTTCCTGTATATTGACTTTGTAGCCTCCAACTTTTCTAAACTTACTGATTAGTTCTAGTAGCTTTTTTGTCAATTCCATAGGATTTTCAATATGAATAATGTCATCTGTGAATATGGACAATTTTACTTCCCCCTTTCCAGTTGCATGTTGTTGGCTTTTTTCTTGCCTGGCTAGAATTTCTGATTTGATGTTAAAGAGAATTGGGAAGGGGGCTGGGAAATTTTAACTTAGGTAGGCAGAACTTATAAGTTAGGAATTTTCCATAATATTCAAAGACTATTTAAAAGGGGACAGAGAATCACAAATATGACAACCACTCTGGGAGAGAGAAGAGATAGGCAGGGAACAGTGAGAGGATAGCTGAAGAAACAACAAAAAATAAAAATAAAAAACACCTTTGCCTTCTTTTTTTCCAGATTGGATCTTTCTACAGTAGAGTAAGAAAATGGACCCAACTAAGAGGTAAAGAATATAATCCTAAATATAGAAAGGTAAACTGAACCACACTGTAAAATTTACTTTTCATTATGAAAATTGAATTAGTTTCCTTCATAAGCATTTATAATTTTCGATGACTGTTCACTTTACTGCTGATTAGACTGCAATGAATAGCTTTGATTTAGTGCACAATTAGGCAATTTAATATACTTGAGGTTCTCTGGATCAAAGGGTGTCCCCCCCCAAAATTCATATCCACCCAGAATTTCAGAACATGAGACATAATTAGTTAAGATAAGTTCATACTGGATTGGGGGAATCCTAAATCCAATGACTAGTGTCTTTTTAAGAAGGCCATGTGTAGAGACAGAAGAAAGAAGCCATATGGTGACAGAGGCAGATATTGGAGTTATGTAGCTTTGAACAAGGAATGCCAAAGGTTGTCAGCAAACAGCAGAAGCTAGGAAAAGGCAAGGAAGGAACTCCCTTCAGAGGGAGCACAGCCCTGCTGACACTTGATTTTGGACTTCTAGCCTACATTATTCTGAAAGAATTAATTTCTGTTGTTTAAGCAACCTAGTTCTGTGGTACTTTGTTATAGAGACCTAGGAAACCAATACAAATTTTGGTACTAAGAAATGGGTGCTGCTGTAACAAATACTTAAAAATGTGGAGGTGGAGGGATTCAAGATGGTGGCGTGAGAGGTGAGACAGAGAACTCCTCCCAAAACCAAAGATAGTGTGAAAATATAGTTAATACAACTAACCCTAAAACAGCAACAGGAAAGAAGGCTGAACCAGACTGCATACAGACCTCATGAACAGAGGAGACCTCACAAAACAGGGTAACGTACCAAAGCCTTGATTGGGCAGGACCAAGGCCCTTCCCAAACCCCAGCTCACCGGCGGGAGGAAGAGAAATGAAGCGGGGAGGAGGTGGAATCCTAAGACTGCTTAACACCCAGCCAGGAGATCTTCTTTGTGAGCAGAAACCTACATTGTGTGGTGCTCTGTAGATGGGTAGCTGGGACAGGTGGAGTGCTTGAGAGACAGATTCTGGCTGTTGGTGGAGGACAGGATCCACACCCTTTGGGACAAGGGAAAGACAGGCAGTCTGAGAGGCTTCCTAGCAGCGAGAGGGCTACTGAAAGAGTGGGGTTGCCCGGAGCTTGTTTGCGGGAGAAGGGATTGGGGACAAGGTTGTCTGGGCTCACTTTGCTCAGCAGATTGGGAACTTTGGGGAGCTTCAGGTGCTCCATCCCCCTGGATGGCTACTCAGCTCCGAGGCCACCCACTGTGATATGCAGCCTGCCGAGCCTTCATATGGGCCTGGACAGCACTGGCTTGCAAACCGGCAGTCACTGTGCTGGCATCAGGCCAGTCAGAGGGAGGCGACGCCTACAACAGCTAGACACACAAAGCACAGAGGTGTAAACCTGTGTGCTTGGCCCACTGGCTCTGATACAGGAGACAGGCACAACAGACAGGAATCAGGAAACAGATCTTTCCTCCCCCACAGGCACCAGCTCTGCTCCACTACGACCCCCAAACGCACTCTAGGGGCTGAGCAGCTCCAGATACTGGAGATTCTGTGCAGTAGTGGGCACCACACAGAAATATGAAACTTCAAAAGAACATGGTTCAGACCAAAATCTCACAAACCCCAGAAAAAGGGCCAAATGAAACTGAACTCATCAATCTTCCTGAAAGAGAATTCAAAATAAAAATTATAAACATGCTTATGGGGTACAGAAAAATATTCAAACTCAGGAATGAATTTAAGTCAGAGATTCAATCATTAAGAAATTCCATATCTGAAATGAAACGTACAATGGAGGGATTTAAAAGCAGGTTAGATGTAGTAGAAGAGACAGTAAATGGAATAGAAATTAGAGAAGAGGAATACAGACTTTTGAAAAAAGCTAGAGAGAGAAAAAACATCACACACAAAGGAAAACCCATCAGGCTATCATCAGACTTCTCAACAGAAACCTTACAGGACAGAAGGGAGTGGCATGATATATTTAATGCAATGAAGCAGAAGGGCCTTGAACCAAGAATACTCTACCCAGCAAGGTTATCATTTAAATTTAAAGGAGGGATTAAACAATTTTCAGATTAGCAAAAACTGAGAGAATTTAGGTCCCACCAACCACCTCTACAATGCATTTCAGAGGGGATCCTATAGATGGAAGTACTCCTAAGGCTAAATAGATGTCACCCAAGGGATAGACAAAGAGTACAGAATATGATTCATAACATACAAAACATGGAGGAAGAAGAAAAAGGAAAAAAAAGAATCTTTAGGTTGTGTTTGTAATAGCATATGAAGTGAGTTAAATTAGACTGTTAGATAGTAAGGGAATTAACCTTGAACCTTTGGTAACCACGAATCTAAAGCCTGCAATGGCAATAAGTACACACGTATCGATAATCACCCTAAATATAAATGGTATGAATGCACCAATCAAAAGATGTAGAGTCACTGAATGGATAAAAGAACAAGACCCATCTATATGCTGCCTACAAGAGACTCACTTCAAACACAAAGACATACACAGACTGAAAATAAAGGGATGGAAAAAGATTTTTCGTGCAACTAATAGTGCGAAAAAAGCAGGAGTTGCAGGACTTATATCAGACAAAATAGACATCAAAACAAAGAAAGTAAGAAGAGACAAAGGACATTAAATAATGACAAAGGGGTCAGTCCAACAAGTGGATATAACTATTATAAATATTTATGCACCCAACACAGGATCACCTGAATATGTGAAACAAATACTAACAGAATTAAAGGAGGAAATAGAATGCAGTGCATTCATTTTAGGACACTTCAACACACCACTCACTCCAAAGGACAGATCAACCAGACAGAAAATAAATAAAGAGACATAAGCACTGAACAATGTATGAGAACAGATGGACCTAATGGACATCAACAGAACACTCCATCAAAAAGCAACAGGATACACATTCTTCTCAAGTGCACATGGAACATTTTCAAGAATGGACCATATGCTAGGCCACAAAAAGAACCTCAGTATATTCAAAAAAATTGAAATTGTACCAACCAGCTTCCCAGACAGATCACAAAGATATGAAACTGGAAATAAACTACTCAAAGATAATGAAAAAGCCCACAAACACATGGAGGCTTAATAACATGCACCTAAATAATCAATGAATCAATGACCACATAAAAGTAGAGATCAAGCAATATATGGAGACAAATGACAACACTAATTCAACACCGCAAAATCTGTGGGACGCTGCAAAGGCCGTGCTAAGATGGAAATATATGGCAATACAAGCCTCCCTCAAGAAAGAAAAAAAATCCCAAACGAACTGTCTAAACTCACAATTAATGAAACTAGAAAAGGAAGAACAAATGAGGCCCAAAGTCAGTAGAAGGAGGGACATAATAAAGATTAAACCAGAAATAAATAAAATTGAGAAGAATAAAACAATAGAAAGAATCAGTGAAAGCAGGAGCTGGTTCTTCAAGAAAATACACAAAATAGATAAATCCCTAGCCAGACTTATCAAGAAAAAAAGAGAGTCTACACACATAAACAGAATCAGAAATGAGAAAGGAAAAATCACTGCAGACACCACAGAAATACAAAGAATTATGAAAGGATACTTTGAAAAATTATATGCTAACAAACTGGATAAACTAGATGAAATTGACAACTTTCTAAAAAATACAATGTTCCAAGGCTGACCCATGAAGAAACAGAAAATCTGAATAGCCCAGTTACCAGCAAAGAAATTGAGTTGGTAAGTAATCAAAAAACTACCTAAGAACAAAACTCCTGGACCAGAGGTTTCACTGCTGAATTTTATCAAACATTTAGTGAAGACTTAATTCCCATCCTCCTTAAAGTTTTCCAAAAAGTAAAAGAGGACGGAATACTCCCAAACTCATTCTACAAGGCTAACATCACTCTAATACCAAAACCAGGCAATGACACCAAAAAAAAAGAAAATTACAGACCAATACCCCTGATGAACATAGATGCAAAAATACTCAACAAAATATTAGCAAACCAAATTCAAAAATACATCAAAACGATCATTCATCATCTTCAAGTGGGATTCATCCCAGGGATGCAAGGATGGTACAACATTTGAAAATCCATCAACATCATCCACTACATCAATAAAAAGAAGGACAAAAACCACATGATCATCTCCATAGATGCTGAAAAAGCATTTCACAAAATTCAACATCCATTCATGATAAATTCTCTCAACAAAATGGGTATAGAGGGCAAGTACCTCAACATAATAAAGGCCATATATGACAAACCCACAGCCAACATTATACTTAACAGCGAGAAGCTGAAGGCTTTTCCTTTAAGATCAGGAACAAGACAATGATGCCCACTCTCCCCACTTTTATTTAACATAGTTGTGAAGGTCCTAGCCACAGCATTCAGACAACACAAAGAAATGAAAGGCATCCAGATTTGTAAGGAAGAAGTCAAACTGTCCCTGTTTGCAGATGACATTATACTGTATATAAAAAAACCCTTAAGAATCCACTCCAAAACTACTAGATCTAATATCTGAATTCAGTAAAGTTGCGGGATACAAAATTAATACACAGAAATCTGTTGCATTTCTATACACCAATGATGACCTAGCAGAAAGAGAAATCAGGAAAACAATTCCATTCACAATTGCATCAAAAAGAATAAAATACCTAGGAATAAACGTAACCAAGGCAATGAAAGAACTATATTCTGAAAATTACAAGACACTCATGAGAGAAATTAAAGAAGATACCAATAAATGGAAACACATCCTGTGCTTATGGATAGGAAAAATTAATATTGTCAAAATGGCCATCCTGCCCAAAGCAATCTACAGATTCAATGCATTCCCTTTCAAAATACCAACAGCCTTCTTTAATGAACTAGAACAAATAGTTCTAAAATTCATATGGAACCACAAAAGACCTCAAATAGCCAAAGCAATCCTGAGAAGGATGAATAAAGTAGGGGGAATTATGCTCCCTGACTTCAAGCTCTAATACAAAGCCACAGTAGTCAAGACTATTTGGTCCTGGCACAAGAACAGACCCATACACCAATGGAACAGCCTAGAGAGCCCAGATATAAACCCAAGCATATATGGTCAATTAGTATATGATAAAGGAGCCATAGATATACAATGGGGAAATGACAACCTCTTCAACAGCTGGTGTGGGCAAAACTGGACAGCTACATGCAAGAGAATGAAACTGGATTATTGTCTAACCCCATACACAAAAGTAAACTCAAAATGGATCAAAGACCTGAATGTAAGTCATGAAACCATAAAACTCCGAGAAAAAAACATAGGCAAAAATCTCTTGGACATAAACACGAGCAACTTCTTCATGAACATATCTCCCTGGGCAAGGGAAACAAAAGCAAAAATGAACAAGTGGGACTATATCAAACTAAAAAGCTTCTGTACAACAAAGGACACCATCAGTAGAACAAAAAGACATCCTACAGTATGGGAGAATATATTCATAAATGACATATCCAATAAGGGGTTGACATCCAAATTATATAAAGAGCTTACACACCTCAACAAACCAAGAGCAAATAAGCCAATTAAAAAATGGGCAGAGGATCCAAACAGACACTTCTCCAAAGAAGAAATTCAGATGGCCAAAAGGCACTTGAAAAGATGCTCCATATCGCTAATCATCAGAGAAATGCAAATTAAAACCACAATGAGATATCACCTCACACCAGTAAGGATGGCCAACATCTGAAAGACAAACAACAACAAATGTTGGCGAGGATGTGGAGAAAGGGGAACCCTCCTACACTGCTGGTGGCAATGTAAATTGGTTCAACTATTGTGGAAAGCAGTATGGAGGTTCCTCAAAAAACTCAAAATAGAAATACCATTTGACCCAGGAATTCCACTCCTAGGAATTTACCCTAAGAATGCAGGAGCCCAGTTTGAAAAAGATATGCACCCCTATGTTTATTGCAGCACTATTTACAATAGCCAAGAAATGGAAGCAGCCTAAGTGGCCTTCAGTAGTTGAATGGATTAAAGAAGGTGTGGTACATATACACAATGGAATATTATTCAGCCATAACAGGAAAACAAATCCTACCATTTGCTATAACATGGATGGAGCTAGAGGGTATTATGCTCAGTGAAATAAGCCAGGTGGAGAAAGACAAGTATCAAATGATTTCACTCATATGTGGAGTATAAGAACAAAGAAAAAACTGAAGGAACAAAACAGCAGTAGAGTCACAGAACCCAAGAATGGACTAACAGTTAACAAAGGGAAAGGGTCTGGGGAGGATGGGTGGGAAGGGAGAGATAAGAGGGAAAAGGGGGTAATATGATTAGCACCAATAATTTAGTGGGGTGGCAGGAGGGATTAGGGGAAGTTAGTATAACACAAAGAAGACAAGTAGTGATTCTATAGCATCTTAGTATGCTGATGGACAGTGACTATAATGGGGTGTGTGGTGGGGACTTGATAATAGGAGGAATCTAGTAACCGTAATGTTGTTCATGTAATTGTACATTAATAGTACCAAAACAAAAAAAAATGTGGAAGTGCCTTTAGAATTGTGTGATGAGAAGAGACTGGAAGAATTTTGAGGTTCGTGATAGATTGGCTTGAGATTGTTGGTAGAAATGTCGATATCAAAGGTGATTTGATCAGGTCATAGAAGGAAACGAAGAACGTGTTATTGGACATAGAGGAAAGAAAGTGGCAGAAAACTTGGCTGATTTGTATTGGACTATTTGGTAGTACTTTTAAGCAATGAACTTGGATATTTAGCTGAGGAGATTTTCATGCACTGTGTGGTAAGTCCAGCCCAGTTTCTCCTTATTGCATATTGTAAAATGCAAGAGAAAAAATATATATTCAAGAAAGAATTTTAAGCAAAATGGAACTAGCACTTGATGATATGAAATATATTCAGCCTATCCAGAGCACTAGTGGTATGGCTGGACAGATTTTCCTGAAGAGATTTGGCATATAACTCATGGATCCAAGCAAGCATCACAGCAGAAGTCAGTAATAAAGATGGGGTTATCCAGGAAAGACCTGTGGAAGACCCTCTTGTGTGATTTCTTGGATCCCCATGACTTGCACAGAAGACCAACACGGTGTTTGAGAATGTTATCCATCAGAAATAAAACCAGTCTGAATTGAAAAGACATGGCAGAGAGGAAATGAAGGAAGAATAAATTCCAGGGTAAACCCATGGATGCAGAGGCGTCCTTAGGCCCAGAGGTGGAGCACCAAGCCACAGATGATCATCCTCAGGTCTTGAAACCTAATGGAATCTGCTATGCTCTGGTTCAGCCCTGCACACTAGTGGCAGAGTTTCTCATGCTGTGTTCTTTTGTGCATGTTTTTTGATATATAAGCATTCTCAAGTGCAGGCCCCAGCATTGGTCCCCCTTTTACAAGGGTCGAAGTCTAGTGTTCTAAGGTATTCAGTAAAGGAAAAATAGCAGTGATTTATATTTCATATATGTATATATTTTTATTTACATATATATTTATGGGCTCATTCTTCATCTGGCTTATCCTTAGCTGAAGTCATTGTCATACATCAGCAGCCTAATTTGCTATAGGTCTCTATTTTGACTTATAAAAACTCAATGTTAAATTTTTACCTTTTTACTATGTTGATAACTAAGTCATTTTACATGGATTTTATGGAAGTCAGATGAGTCATTTGATTTATTCTGTTTTTCTTTGCATGTTTGTTATCGGATAACACAAAAGTTATAGCCATTAATTACATATTTTGTAGGTAAAATAAGTATTTTATCAATTGATTGAGTTAATCAATAAACATACCATGCCAGTACAATTACTTCAAGTTAATGGTTTCAGTTAAATGAACAGTAAACTCAGAAGTAATACATGTGATAAAAGGAAAAAATGAAAAGGGAGGAAATAAACATCTATTTTATCTAATTTACTTTAAAGTAATATTACTAAAACTGTACCTGATTAAACAGACTTACAACCTAGAAAAATAAGTTCAAAGGGAATTTGGAGTCCAGGCTCCTGATACTCAAACAGGCTAAAGCATTTGAGAAAAATTAGTGCTTCTCCAAAGAGATAAGCCACGACAGGTTGATCGTGACTGAATTTCTCAGTGCACCAAATGCATATATTCAATGTTTCAATGAATTTTAACATTCTGAATTGTTTTTAATGGTTTTACTGCATAATATCCACAGAGAAGCCTTGATAGTGAGGAAATGATCAAAATCAATGTCAATGTGCAAAATAATTTAAGTCAAAATACACATGACCCAAGCCTTTTAGCAGGTAATGAGTTGTTTTAATCATTTCAAATTATACTCTTAGAAGTTATTCAAAATTCTGAGTGCATAAAATACCTTTTTTTCTTTCAAGATCTTTTTTTTTTTTCAAATTAGCTTGTCAGGGCCAAAATGATATGTTGTTGCACACCTCAAATATGACTGCTTTCAAACATGAAATGCCTGGAACAAAAGTCAGATTTACCTGATTAAATTAATATTAGACCTTTGTGGGAAAAGATCTTTAATAAAAGACATATTTTAAAATATGTCTCTTCACACCAGACACTTTCTGTAAAATCAACACATTTCAAATAAAAGTATTCAAGTATTATGTTCCTAAACTCAACTGAAATGAATTTGGATCTTTTATGTTATAGCTCTGCTTCCAAATTATAGGTGCATGAACATTGGCCAATTTGAAGGGCGGTCCTGGACAAAACATCCATTATAGTCACAGTGTTCTAAAAATAGGAAAGCAGTGTTCCCACTGATATTGAATCTTTCTCTACTTCTACAATAGCCTTGGATAGATTCTGAGAACTACTTCCCCAGGTGTGGAGACAACAGGAAGTGGTCTGCACTTGTCCTAATTGGCCTTGAACAAATTAAAGCTTTTACAGTTGCTTTAACAGTACAGTGCTTTATGCAGCCACAGCTGTTCATAAAGCAGGCAGTCCTGTGAGATCTTTTTCTTGTATGAAGTTTACTTACTAAATAAGCAATTAATGTAAGAGAGAATCATAATACAGAAAGCCAGGAAAGAGAAGTTATGGGGAGGGAGAGATTAATTCCCGAAGAACATCGTAACAGATAACTTAAAAAAAATGCAAACATATGCTTCTTAATATAAATTCTACATTTTAAATTGTTCTAACTGTGATAGCTTGAGAAAGAAACATAATATATAAACTGGTATGGCTTTTGTCATCAAACTCCTTTTAGGCAGGCTGTGTTCACACTGGGGTAAGGAGTTTTATAGACTACCAGTAAAAAGAGAATAGTGAACACCCACCAACCTCCAGATATAATCCTTGTGCTGGTGAATTTCTGCTTACACCTCTAGATCCATTCTCCATGTTCTGCTCTATGCCCAGAAAGCAGATCTGTAGGAACTGAATTTCAGATTTCACAGGTGGTATGCCCAGTGGGAGATTAGGAGGTCACAGGGCAGGAAAAGGGCTAGGATGGGATCTTGCACCGCTTCAGCTCTCTCCAAGCTCTGGTCACCACTCCCTGTGGACTAGGTATGGTAACACTACTGTCTGATGCAGAGTCCCTTGATAGCTTTTGTAATCCTGCCCGTACCTCTATATACATCCCTTCTTTAATCTTTATTTATATTTAGTGAAACTCTGTTGGATGTGTCATCTGTGTCCTGCTAGAAACCTGACTGGTGGATCGTTTAATATTTTGTTTAATTTCCATTCAGTCTTTTTTTTTAATATAATTTATTTTATTATCATTAATCTACAATTACATGTGCAATATTACGGTTATTAAACTACCCTTCATCAGGTCCCCCCCACCAACCCCATTACAGTCACTGTCCATCAGCATAGTGAGATGCTGTAGAATCACTACTTGTCTTCTCTGAGTTGTACTGCCCTCCCCGTGCCCCCACAACATTACATCTGCTAATCGTAATGCCCCTTTTTCCCTCTTATCCCTCCCTTCCCGCCCATTTTCCCCAGTCCCTTTCCATTTGGTAACTATTAGTCCGTTCTTGGGTTCTGTGAGTCTGCAGCTGTTTTGTTCCTTCAGTATTTTTTCTTTGTTCTTATACTCCACATATGAGTGAAATCATTTGATACTTGTCTTTTTCGGCTTGGCTTATTTCACTGAGCATAATACCCTCTAGCTCCATCCATGTTGTTGCAAATGGTAGGATTTGTTTTCTTCTTATGGCTGAATAATATTCCATTGTGTATATGTACCACATCTTCTTTATCCATTCATCTACTGATGGACACTTAGGTTGCTTCCATTTCTTGGCTATTGTAAATAGTGCTGCAATAAACATAGGGGTGCATCTGTCCTTTTCAAATTGGGCTGCTGCATTCTTAGGGTAAATTCCTAGGAGTGGAATTCCTGGGTCAAATGGTATTTCTATTTTGAGTTTTTTGAGGAACCTCCATACTGCTTTCCACAATGGTTGAACTAATTTGCAGTCCCACCAGCAGTGTAGGAGGGTTCCCTTTTCTCCACATCCTCGCCAACATTTGTTGTTGTTTGTGTTTTGGATGTTGGCCATCCTCACTGGTGTGAGGTGATATCTCATTGTGGTTTTAATCTGTATTTCTCTGATGATTAGCGATGTGGAGCATCTTTTCATGTGCCTGTTGGCCATCTGAATTTCTTCTTTGGAGAAGTGTCTATTCATGTCCTCTGCCCATTTCTTAATTGGATTATTTGCTTTCTGTTTGTTAAGGTGCATGAGTTCTTTATATATTTTGGATGTCAACCCTTTATCAGATACGTTTTTTATGAATATATTCTCCCATACTGTAGGATGTCTTTTTGTTCTACTGATGGTGTCCTTTGCTGTACAGAAGCTTTTCAGCTTGATATAGTCCCACTTGTTCATTTTTGCTTTTGTTTCCCTTGCCCGGGGAGATATGTTCATGAAGAAGTTGCTCATGTTTATGCCCAAGAGACTTTTGCCTATGTTTTTTTCTAAGAGTTTTATGGTTTCATGACTTACATTCAGGTCTTTGATCCACCTTGAGTTTACCTTTGTGTATGGGGCTAGACAGTAGTCCAGTTTCATTCTCTTACATGTAGCTGTCCAGTTTTTCCAACACCAGCTGCTGAAGAGGCTGTCATCTCCCCATTGTATATCCAAGGCACTTTTATCAAATATTAATTGACTGTATATGTTTGGGTTAATGTTTGGATTTTCTATTCTGTTCCACTGGTCTGTGGGCCTGTTTTTGTGCCAATACCAAATTGTCTTGATTACTGTGGCTTTGTAGTAGAGCTTGAAGTCAGGGAGTGTAATTCCCCCTGTTTTATTCCTCCTTCTCAGGATTGCTTTGGCTATTCGGGGTCTTTTGTGGTTCCATATGAATTTTAGAATTATTTGTTCCAGTTCATTGAAGAAACCTGGTGGTAGTTTGATAGGGATTGCATTGAATCTGTAGATTGCTTTAGGTAGTATAGCCATTTTCACAATATTTATTCTTCCTAGACAAGAGCATGGGATGCATTTCCATTTGTTAGTGTCCTCTTTAATTTCTCTTAGGAGTGTCTTCTAGTTTTCAGAGTACAGGTCCTTCACTTCCTTCATTAGGTTTATTCCAGGGTATTTTATTCTTTTTGATGCAATTGTGAATGGAATTGTTTTTCTGATTTCTCTTTCTGTTAGTTCATCATTAGTGCATAGGAAAGCAACAGATTTCTGTGTGTTAATTTTGTATCCTGCAACTTTGCTGAATTCAGATATTAGTTCTAGTAGTTTTGGAATGGAGTCTTTAGGGTTTTTTATGTACAGTATCATGTCATCTGCAAATAGTGACAATTTGACTTCTTCTTTACCAATCTGGATGCCTTGTATGTCTTTGTTTTGTCTGATTGCTGTGGCTAGGACCTCCAGTACTATGTTGAATAACAGTGGAGAGAGTGGGCATCCCTGTCTTGTTCCCGATCTTAGATGAAAAGCTTTCAGCGTCTCGCCGTTAAGTATGATGTTAGCTGTGGGTTTGTCATATATAGCCTTTATGATGTTGAGGTACTTGCCGTCTATACCCATTTTGTTGAGAGTTTTAATCAGGAATGGATGCTGAATTTTGTCAAATGCTTTTTCAGCATCTATGGAGATGATCATGTGGTTTTTGTTCTTCTTTTTGTTGATGTGGTGGATGATGTTGATGGATTTTCGAATGTTGTACCATCCTTGCATCCCTGGGATGAATCCCACTTGATCATGGTGTATGATCCTCTTGATGTATTTTTGAATTCGGTTTGCTAATATTTTGTTGAGTATTTTTGCATCTACGTTCATCAGGGATATTGGTCTGTAATTTTCTTTTTTGGTGAGGTCTTTGCCCGGTTTTGGTATTAGAGTGATGCTGGCTTCATAGAATGAGTTTGGAAGTATTCCCTCCTCTTCTATTTTTGGAAAACTTTAAGGAGAATCGGTGTTATTTCTTCTCTATATGTCTGGTAGAATTCAGAGGTGAATCCATCAGGCCCGGGGGTTTTGTTCTTGGGTAGTTTTTTGATTACCAATTCGATTTCGTCACTGGTGATTGGTCTGTTTAGTTTTTCTGTTTCTTGCTTGGTCAGTCTTGGAAGGTTGTATTTTTCTAAGAAGTTGTCCATTTCTTCTATGTTTTCCAGCTTGTTAGCATATAGATTCTCATAATATTCTCTTATGATTCTTTGTATTTCTGTGGGGTCCGTCGTGATTTTTCCCTTCTCATTTCTGATTGTGTTTATGTGTGTAGATTCTCTTTTTCTCTTAATGAGTCTGGCTAGGGGTTTATCTATTTTGTTTATTTTTTCAAAGAACCAGCTCTTGGTTTCATTGATTTTTTCTATTGTTTTATTCTTCTCAATTTTATTTATTTCTTCTCTGATCTTTATTATGTCCCTCCTTCTGGTGACTTTGGGCCTCATTTGTTCTTCTTTTTCCAATTTCAGTAATTGTGTCTTTAGACTATTCATTTGGGAATGTTCTTCCTTCTTTAAATAGGCCTGGATTGCAATATACTTTCCTCTTAGAACTGCCTTTGCTGCGTCCCACAGAAGTTGTGGCTTTGTGTTGTTGTTGTCATTAGTCTCCATATATTCTTTGATTTCTGTTTTGATTTGGTCGTTAACCCATTGATTAATTAGGAGAGTGTTGTTAAGTCTCCATGTATTTGTGAGCCTTTTTGATTTCTTTCTAAAATTTATTTCTAGTTTTATACCTTGGTGATCTGAGAAGTTGGTTGGTAGGATTTCAATATTTTTGAAATTACTGAGGTTCTTTTTGTGGCCTAGTATGTGGTCTATTCTGGAAAATGTTCCATGTGCACTTGAGAAGAATGTGTATCCTGTTGCTTTTGGGTGTAGAGTTCTGCAGATGTCTGTTAGGTCCATCTGTTCTAGTGTGTTGTTCAGTGCTTATTTTCTGTCTGGTTGATCTGTCCTCTGGAGTGAGTTGTGTGTTGAAGTCTCCTAAGATGAATGCACTGCTGTCTATTTCCTCCTTTAATTCTGTTAGTATTTGTCTCACATATGCTGGTGCTCCTGTGTTGGGTGCATATATATTTATAATGGTTATATCTTCTTGTTGGACTGACCCCTTTATCATTATGTAATGTCCTTCTTTATCTTTTGCTACTTTCTTCGTTTTGAAGTCCATTTTGTCTGATACAAGTACTGCGACACCTGCTTTTTTCTCTTTGTTGTTTGCATGAAATATCTTTTTCCATCCCTTCACTTTTAGTCTGTGTATATCTTTGGATTTGAGGTGAGTTTCTTGTCAGCAGCATATAGATGGGTCTTGCTTTTTTATCCATTCTGTTGCTCTGTGTCTTTTGATTGGTGCATTCAGTCCATTTACATTTAGGGTGATTATTGATAGATATGTACTTATTGCCATAGCTGGCTTTAGATTCGTGGTTACCAAGGGTTCAAAGGTTGCTTCTTTACTATCTAACAATCTAACTTAACTTTCTTGTTAAGTTATTGTAAACACGGTCTGATGTTTCTTTATTTCTCTCCCTTCTTATTCCTCCTCCTCCATTCTTTCTATAGTAGGTGTTTTATTCTTTGCCTTTAGTTAGTATTTGGATGGTCTGCTTTCTTGCTATGATTTTTTTTTCTCTGGTGACATCTTTTTAGCCTTAGGTGTGCTTCCATCTAGAGCAGTCCATTTAAGATATCCTGTAGTGGTGGTTTATGAGAGGCAAACTCTCTCAACTTTTGTTTGTCTGGAAATTGTTTAATCCCTCCATCATATTTAAATGATAATCGTGCTGGATACAATATTCTTGGTTCGAGGCCCTTCTGTTTCATAACGTTAAATATATCATGCCATTCTCTTCTGGCCTGTAAGGTTTCTGTTGAGAAGTCTGATGATAGTCTGATGGGTTTTCCTTTGTAGGTGATCTTTTTTCTCTCTCTAGCTGCCTTTAATACCCTGTCTTTATCTTTGATCTTTGCCATCTTAATTATTATGTGTCTTGGTGTTGTCTTCCTTGGGTCCCTTGTGTTGGGAGATCTATGAGCTTCGGTGGACTGCGAGACTACTTCCTTCCCCAGCGAGGGAAAGTTTTCAGCAATTATTTCTTCAAAGACACTTTCTATCCCTTTTTCTCTCTCTTCTTCCTCTGGTACTCCTATAATGCGAATATTGTTCCGTTTGGATTGGTCACACAGTTCTCTTAATATTCTTTCATTCCTAGAAATCCTTTTATCTCTCTCTGCCTCAGCTGCTCTGTACTCCTGTTCTCTGTTTTCTATTCCATTAACAGTCTCTTGCATCTCATCCATTCTGCTGTTAAGCCCGTCGATCGCTTGTCTGATTTCTGCATTGTCTTTTCTCAGTTCCCTCACTTCCTCCCTCAGCTCTTGCACATTTCTCTGTAGGTCCATCAGCATGGTTATGACTTTCATTCTGAATTCTTTTTCAGGAAGACTGTGCATTTCCATCCCTTCAGACTCCCTCTCTGAGGGTTGTCTGGTTGATTTTGGTCTGAACCATATTCCTCTGTCTTTTCATGGCTATATAATTGGTCACTGATAGTTGCCACGTATGTCAGCTGGGCTCTTTAAGACTTTAAAAAGAGAAGAAAAAAAAAGAAGAAAGAAGAAGAAAGAAAGAAAGAAAAAAAGAAAGAAAGAAAAAACAAAAACAAAACAAAAAACAACAAAACAAAAAAAATGCCCACTGGACATAGATTCTGTGGGAATGCTGTAGGTGGCGCTATTGCCCCACTATTCCACAGCTGTGGCTGCGCTGCTCCGCAGGGCCCTTTATCACTCTGGCAGGGGTGGGAACGAATAGGAGGCTGTTGATCTCAGTGAGAAGTGTAAGTATGGCTACGCTTCCTCAGTCACCAGCTAAGGCGTCTGAAACTCCCCAGGACTCCCAGCCTGCTGGGCTGAGTGTGCTGGGGCGATCCGGCTCCTCCGCTGGGCTCCTGTCTCTTTAAGACCGCTGAAGAAAGCGCGCTTTTTTTTTTCCTTCCCGGGAGCCGGCTGCAAGCACCCTGGCGCGTTCCCCGCTCAGATCCTGCCCCTCTGTCTCTCCAATCTCCGCTGCACTGCGCAATGTGGGTCAGCGCTCCCAGTGCAGATCACTGGGGCTGGCTACTTCACGGGGTGTACTTCCACTCCCTCCCGACTCTGACTCCTCTCCTCCCGCCGGTGCGCTGGGGTGGGGGAGTGCTCGGGTCCCGCCAGGTCGCGGCTCCGGATCTTACCTGCCTCTTGGGGTGCCGAGTCCTCTCGGGTGTAGCTGCACGCTGTGCACTTTCCTGTGTATTCTCGTCTCTCTTTTAGGAATAGATGTATTTGCTGTGTTTTCGTAGATAAATATAGTGTTGGGAGGAGATTTCTGCCGCCCTGCTCACACCGCCATCTTCCCGGAAGTCCTCTCCATTCAGTCTTTTAAGTGTGTGCTTTCATTTTGCTTAATGTGTTATAATATTAACGCATTATAAGAATTATTAAAAACGTTTTAAAGCATCATGTGCAACCTAATTTACTTAAGTTCTTGTTGGACTATCCAAATTTTCAACATAAACAATACTGCAAAGAACATCTTTGGATGTAAATTATTGTTTGGATTTCCAATCCTCCATGGGATGATTCTAGGAATTACTGGACCAAGAATAAGAACACATTTGAAATTCTTGATGTGGACTTTCCAAACTGTACAGATTGTCACAAGTACTAGCGTAAGTACTCACCATGTAACATTCTTAACAGCATTGAATATTATCATGCTCCATCTTTACTAACTTTATAAGTGAAAACACTTCTATTTCTTCCATTTGCATTTTTATATTACTTGTAAGGATAACATTTTTTTAACAGTGGTTAGTATTTTCCCTTTATTTTTTGAATAGTCTTCTTTTTATTTTTATTTTTTTAATTGTTAAAAAAATGCCTTATTTGGAAATTTTCGAATTTTTTTTGAAACAGAGAAAATGTTATAATGAACCCCCATGAATGCATTACCCAGCTTTAACAATCGTCAGCACTCAGACTGCCTTCAGAAAACTTATTTAACAACAAGGCAAACAGCACAGAACTGGTGCCTATACAAAGCTCACATGGCCCCATTCTGACGCCCAGGTCACCATGCTGCTCGCTGTCTACTAGACAGGTCACTGTTTCATACGCTTCTCGGCAGTCCAAGTCATTCATGCCCAGCAGGTACCCATTTAAAGACTCATTCAGGTTACCTGCTGCCCATTCAGGTGCTAGACATATGCTCTGAAATTAGGCCAAAGTTTCGAGGCCAAAGAATACCAGGTTTTAAAGCAACCGCTTGATACTTTTTCTCCCTAAAGAGATGGAGTAGCTTTAAAAACAGGCAAAGCTACTCATCACCAAGAATGGCCACATGCCTGTTTTCAACTAAGAATGAAAAAATCTGATCAGGAATTGAGACCCCATGACTACCCCACACCCTTCTGGCTGCCCCCTGCCCTACCCTATAGGGTGCTGATACAGAAAGAGGGTAGGTGGGTGGAAGGGGTAAAAAGCTGCCCAGTGGTTTCCTGGCCTTGCCTTACTCCCTAGGTGGGGACTGACATCATTCAGGTAACTCTGGGAAGTACTCTATGGTAGAGGTAGCAGGGCCCAATAGAACAGAGAAAGCTCTGATTGAAAGGGCTTTTAGCCAGTACCCCGGAGGGGAGAGGAAGGTCAGTGCCCCAGGAGTGGAAGCAGCAGTCCCAACGGTTTCCAGGCAGGACCAGGCTGAATGGAAACTTCTCTGATGCTGATTAGTTCTTGCTCAGAATCTTACTCCCTTAAAGGAAAGAGAAATGACCACAGGAGGGACAGAACCCTCTAGCTTTATTTGCCAGCTTGATTTATGGCTTGTCCTAAGGATAGTTAATGAGGGCCTCAGATCCCATGACCTGGAGGAACTAGGATTCTGGAGAGGTCCCACTGGAAACAGGCAAGAATGCCCTCCCCAAAGGCCTGAAGTTCAGGCTCAGGTACCAGTTTCCCATCCCAGCCCCCTGTTTTAAGTTGTGTGATCTTGGACAATCACTTGGAAACACACACCTCAAAGGGTAGTAGAGAGGGCTCAAGGAGATAGGGTAGCTCAGGTAAAGTGACTGCCACAGGAAGCTGTGTTATTTCTAGAACGTGGTATTTTTATTCTTTGTATTTCAGACCTCGGATCTTCTTCTAAAGTCCTGTTTGTTGGGTACAGATGAACTGTTAGAGTTGGTGGCTGATGCTGTAAGACATTTTCTCACATGTTCTGAAAAAGGAATTAAAATAAATCCAACAAAAGGCTCCCTCTGACCTACACCTGATCCCTCTGGCCAGGTTGTGGTGGATGCCCAAAGTGGACACTAGAGTGGTTCTAGCCTCTTTCCTCCAGACTGTGACCTTGAACACTGACCCTCTGGCTGGTGATTTCAAGGCTCACAAAGAGGGAGGTAGAAGGGAGTGTGGGGTCCAAGGCCTGTCCCAGATGGGAACCAGAGTAGACAGCTTTTGACATTTTATGGAGAAGCCAGGAAACTTCTCAGAGTACAGCACTCTGAAAGACTATTGTACTTCACCAGACAGCAGGATGGGGCACAGGGCACACACTCTGAAGATGGCCATCCGGGTTCTTCAGAGGCTCAGCCACTTACTGGCCTGTGGTCTGACACAAATCTCTACCTCTCAGATGACCTGACAGGGCTGCCGGCCACAGGAAATGCAGAGTGAGCCCTTCTGGGCTGCAGGGTGGAAGGTGTGGACAGCAGGAGCCCTAGATCCTCTGCTCCAACCTTAGTGAGCAGGAGGCAGGAGATCCACACCTGCCTTGGAGGTTGTGATGCTATAACGATGCAGGAATGGTCCAGCAGGTAGACGGCCAGGTGGACTGCCAGGTGCCAAGCCACAGGGCAGAGCTGGCAACAGCTGTTCAGAAGAGTCAAGATGTCCAAAGAATCCACAGCTCTCAGAGAGCTGGGAGTGGGCTTGGAAGGCCGGCAGTTTCAGCATGAGGTGCAGTAAATGTTGTAGGGGACAACCCTTCCCACCTGGCTCACCCAACAACATGTATGCAGTGCCACGAAACAAGACTGCTGGGTCTCAGAGCCCTCTCTGTATATGGGCGGCTGCAGGCCACCCTCCCAGCACCCTCCAGAACCCAGGTGCCCTGAATGCCTAAGCACACCTAGGCCCTCAACCTGGGTACTCCACGCTCACCCTAGCTACTGTTGCATCTCTGCGTGCATCTCTATTCTACACTTACTTTCTTCAATTTGTATGAGCACCTCATGTTTACCACTTCAATTATATTTACCTTATTATGTTTTTATTGCAAATATTTCCCTAGCCTGTATTTTGTCTTTTAATTTTACCAATGATTTTACTGAAGCTTTTTAAATATGTGATCCAATCCATCAATAATTTATGAAGTCTTTTATTAAGATAAAGTTCATCTTCACTTGGAAATCAAAAATATATTCACATATATACTTCTTATAACTTTTTGTTTTGAAACACATTCAAACTCACAGAAAGGTTACCAGACTAGCTTAAAATTTTTTCTTACCCTTTACAAAGATTTTTCAATTTTTAGTATTTTCCCACATTTGATTTTTTGTTTTGTCATCTGTCTCACATGCTCACTCACTCATTCTCTCTTTCCCTCAATGTGTGCATGTGTTTAATTTATTTTTTACAAACTATTTGAAAATAGATTGCATAACACAGGAAATACGGCAGCATGCGAGGTGAGACAGAACTCCTCCCAAAACCACATATAATATGAAAATATAGTTAATAAAACTAATCCTAAAAGAGCAACAGGAAAGAAGGCTGTGCCAGACACAGAAAGCAGCGCTGCGGTATGAGTGGGCTGTGAGCATGCACAACGCTGCCCGGGAGATGGTGTTTGTGGCCGAGCAGGGTGTTATGGCTGACAAGAACCTGCTGGACCCCACGTGGCAGGAGATGCTCAACCATGCCACCTGCAAGGTGAATGAGGCGGAGGAGGAGCGGCTTCGTGGCGAGCGGGAGCACCAGCGGGTGACACGGCTGTGCCAGCAGGCTGAGGCACTGGTCCAGGCCCTGCAGAAGACCCTCTGGCGGGCCATTGGGAAGAGCCACCCCTACTTTGAGCTCAAGGCCCAGTTCAGCCAGATCCTGGAGGAGCACAAGGCCAAGGTGACAGAGTTGGAGCATCAGGTGGCCCAAGCCAAGACCCACTACTCAGTTGCCCTGCGCAACCTGGAGCAGATCAGCAAGCAGATTCACGCCCGGCGCCGGGGTCTTCCCCCTGGGCCTCCTGGCCAGCAGCGCTCTTCCCCCGTGGGGGCTGAGGCTGGGCCTGATGGCGGCGAGGACGGGGACAGTGGGATCCTGGAGGGGGCTGAGGGCGGGGGCCTGGAGGAGGGCGGCAAAAAAAAAAAAAAAAAAACAACCTTGAAAACAGAGCAGACCTCACAAAACAGGATAACATACCAAAGCACTGATCCAGCAGAACCCAAGCCCTTCCCCCAGCCTAGCTCACTGGCAGGAAGAAGAGAAATGGAGCAGGGAGGGGGTGAAAACCAAGGACAGCTGAACACCCAGCCCTGGAGATCTGCTTTGGGAGCACAAATGTACTCTGCATGGTGGTCTGGAGATCAGTGCGGTTGGAAAGCTAAGACAGGCAGAATACTTGGCGAGACTGAGATTCCAGCCATTTGTGGAGGACAGGTTTCACATCCGGCTGCTCTGGGACAAAGAAAAGGTGGGCGGTCTGAAAGGCTTTCTAGCAGCAAGAGGGCTGCTGAAGGGGTGGGGATTGCATCGAGGTTGCTGTGCAGGAGAAGGGACATGTGGACAAGGTTGTCTGGGTGCCTCTGTCCAGCAGGTTGGGAACTTTCAGGAGCTTCAGGTGCTCCATCCCCCTAGCTGGCTACTCAACTCTGAGGCCCCCCACTGTGACATGCAGCCTGCTGTGCCTTCCTCCTGACCTGCTGGCACCAGCTCACAAATCACCAGTCCCTGCTCTGACATCAGGCCAGCCAGCAGGAGGCCCGCCTACGGCAGCTACAAACTCAAAGCATAGAGGCTTACACTTGGGTGCTCAGCCCACTGGTTCTGACAGTGGGAACAGGCACTGCAGCCGGGAAGCAGGAAACAGCTCTTTCCTCCCCCCAGGCACCAGAGATGCTCCCGTGACCCCCAACATCACTCCAGGGGCTGATCAGCTCCAGACACTAGAGCTTCTGGGCACTAGAGGGTGTAAAATACAAATATGAAATGTCAAAGGAACCAGGCTCAAACCAAAATCTCACAAACACCAGGAAAGGCCCAAGTGAAACTGAACTCACCAATCTTCCTGAAAGAGAGTTCAAAATAAAAATCATAAACATGCTCATGAAGGTACAGAAAAATAATCAAAAACTCGAGTATGAATTTAGGATAGAGATTCAATCATTAAGAAATTCCATTACTGAAATGAAACATAAAATGGAGGGATTTAAAAGCAGATGACATGAGGTAGAGGAGATGGTAAATGTAATAGAAATTAGAGAAGAGGAATACAAAGAAGCTGAGGCACAGAGAGAAAAACGGATCTCTAGGAATGGAAGAATATTGAGAGAACTGTGTGACCAATCCAAACGGAACAATATTCGCATTGTAGGGGTACCAGAAGAAGAAGAGAGAGAAAAAGGTATAGAAAGTGTCTTTGAGGAGGTAATTGCTGAAAACTTCCCCAATCTGGGGGAGGAGATAGTCTCTCAGGTCATGGAGGTGCACAGATCTCCCAACTCAAGGAACCCAAGGAGGACAACATCAAGACATATAGTAATTAAAATGGCAAAGATCAAGGATAAAGACAGACTATTAAAAGCATCCAGAGACAGAAAAAATATCACCTACAAAGGAAAACCCATCAGGCTATCATCAGACTTCTCAACAGAAACCTTACAAGCCAGAAGGGAGTGGCATGATATATTAAATGCAATGAAGCAGAAGGGCCTTGAACCAAGAACACTCTACCCAGAAAGATTATCATATACATTTGAAAGAGGGATTAAACAATTTTTAGATAAGCAAAAGCTGAGAGAATTTACCTCCCACAGACCACCTCTACAGTGTATTTTGGAGGGACTGCTTTCGATGGAAGTCTTCCTAAGGCTAAATATCTGTCACCAGAAGAAATAAAACCACAGTAAAGAAAGTAGAACAGCTAATTACTAAGAAAATGCAAAATTAAATCAAATACCCCAAAGTCAGTCAAGAGATACACAAAGAGTACAGAATATGATACCTAATATAAAAAGATTGGGGGAAGAAAAAGGAGGAAGAAAAAAAAAGAACCTTTAGATTGTGTTTGTGACAGCATATTAAGTGAGTTAAGTTAGACTCCTAGATAGTAACAAAGTGAACCTTGAACCTTTGGTAACCATGAATCTAAAGCCTGCAATGCCAATAAGTACATACCTATCAATAATCTCCCTAAATGTAAATGGACTGAATGCACCAATCAAAAGACATAGAGTCACTGAATGGATAAAAAAACAAGACCCATCTCTATGCTGCCTACAAGAGACTCACTTTAAACCCAAAGACATACACAGACTAAAAGTGAAGGGATGGAAAAAGATATTTCATGCAACTAATAGGAAGAAAAAAGCAGGAGTTGCAGTACTTGTATCAGACGAAATAGACTTCAAAACAAGAAGGTAACAAGAGACAAAGAAGGACATTACATAATGATAAAAGGGTCAATCCAACAAGAGGATATTACTATTATAAATATCTGTGCACCCAACACAGGATCACCTCCATATTTGAAACAAATACTAACAATATAAAACAGAAATATATTGCAGTGCATTCATTTTAGGAGACTTCAAGGCACCACTCACTCCAAAGGACAGATCAGCAAGACAGAAAATAAGGAAGGAGACAGAGGCATTGAACAATGTATTAGAACAGATGGACCTAATGGACATCTACAGAACTCTACACCCAAAAGCAACAGGATACACATTCTTCTCAAGTGCACATGGAAAATATTCAAGAATAGACCATATACTAGGCCACAAAAAGAGCCTCAGTAAATTCAAAAAGGTTGAAATTGTACCAACCAGCTTCTCAGACCAAAAAAGTATGAAACTAGAAATAAGTTACCCACAACGAAAAAGCCCACAAAAACATGCAGGCATAGTAACATGCTCCTAAATAATCAACGGATCAATGACCAAATAAAAACAGAGATCAAGCAATATATGAAGACAAATGACAAAAATAATTCAACACCGCAAAATCTCTGGGATGCAGCGAAGGCTGTGCTAAGAGGGAAGTATATTGCAATACAGGCCTACCTCAGGAGAGAACAATCCCATAGGAACAGTCTAAACTCACAATTAACGAAACTAGATAAAGAAGAACTAATGAGGCCCAAAGTCAGTAGAAGGGACATAATAAAGATTAGAGCATAAATAAATAAAATTGAGAAGAATAAAAGAAAGAGTTAATGAAAGCAAGAGCTGGTTCTTCGAGAAATGAACAAAATAGATAAATCCCTAGCCAGATTTATCAAGAAAAAAAGAGAGTCTACAAACATAAACAATCAGAAATGAGAAAGGAAAAATCACTACGAACACCACAGAAATACAAAGAATTATGAGAGAATACTATGAAAAATTATATGTTAACAAAGTGGATAACCTAGAAGAAATGGACTTTCTAGAAAAATACAACCTTCCAAGGCTGACCCAGGAAGAAACAGAAAATCTGAATAGACCAATTACCACCAAAGAAATTGAATTGGTAATCAAAAAACTACCTAAGAACAAAACACCTGGACCAGATGGTTTCACTGCTGTATTTTATCAAACATTTAGTGAAGACCTAATACCCATCCTCATTAAAGTTTTCCAAAAAGTAGAAGAGGAGGGAATACTCCCAAACTCATTCTATGAGGCCATCATCACTCTAATACCAAAACCAGGCAAAAACACCACAAAAAAAGAAAATTACAGACCAATATCCCTGATGAACTTAGATGCAAAAATACTCAACAAAATATTAGCAAACCGAATTCAAAACTACGTCTAAAAGATCATCCATCATGATCAAGTAGGATTTATTCCAGGGATGCAAAATGGTACAACATTCAAAAATCCATCAACATCATCCACCACATCAACAAAAGAAGGACAAAAACCACATGATCACCTCCATAGATGCTGAAAAACATTCAACAAAATTCAACATCCATTCATGATAAGAACTCTCAACAAAATGGGTATAGAGGGCAAGTACCTCAACATAATAAAGGCCATATATGACAAACCCACAGCCAACATTATACTTAACAGCAAGAAGCTGAAAGCTTTCCCTCCAAGACCAAGAGTGAGACAAGGATGCCCACTCTCACCACTGTTATTCAACATAGTACTGGAGGGTCCTAGCAAGGCAATCAAACACAAAGAAATAAAAGGCATCCAGATTGGTAAGGAAGAAGTTAAACTCTCCCTGTTTGCAGATGACATGATATTGCACATAAAAAACCCTAAAGAATCCACTCCAAAACTACTAGAACTAATATCTGAATTCAGCAAAGTTGCAGGATACACAGAAATCCATTGCATTCCTATACACTAACAATGAACTAGCAGAAAGAGAAATCAGAAAAACAATTCCATTCACAGCTGCACCAAAAAGAATTAAATACCTAGGAATCAACCTAACCAAGGAAATGAGAACTAAAAGACACTCATGAGAGAAATTAAAGAAGATACCAATAAATGGAAACATATCCTGTGCTCATGGATAGGAAGAATTAATATTCTCTAATGGCCATTCTGCCCAAAGCTATCTACAGATTCAGTGCAATCCCTATCAAAATACCAACAGCATTCTTCAAAGAATTAGAGAAAATAGTTCTAAAATTCATATGGAACCACAAAAGACCCCGAATAGCCAAAGCAATCCTGAGAAGGAAGAATAAATTCAGGGGGATTACACTCCCTGAGTTCAAGCTCTACTACAAAGCCACAGTAATCAAGATAATTTGGTACTGGCACAAGAACAGACCCATAGACCAATGGAACAGACTAGAGCCCAGATATAAACCCAAGCATATATGGTCAATTAATATATGATAAAGGAGCCATGGATATACAATGGGGAAATGACAGCCTCTTCAACAACTGGTATTGGCAAAACTGGACAGCTACATGCAAGAGAATGAAACTAGTTTATTGTCTAACCCCATACACAAAAGGAAACTCAAAATGGAACAAAGACCTGAATGTAAGTCATAAAATCATAAAACTTTTAGAAGAAACATAGGCAAAAAGCTCTTGAATATAAACATGAGCAACTTTTTCCTGAACGCATCTCCTCGGGCAAGTGAAATAAAATCAAATATGAACAAATGGGACTACGTCATGATAAAAAGCTTCTGTACAGCAAGAAACACCATTAGCAGAACAAAAAAGCATCCTACAGTATGGGAGAATATATTTGTAAATGACATATCTGACAAGGGGTTAATATCCAAAATATATAAAGAACTCACATGCCTCAACACCCAAAAAGCAAATAACCCTATTAAAAAATGGGCAGAGGTTATGAACAGACACTTGGCCTAAGAAGAAATTCTGATGGCCAACAAGCAAATGAAAAGATGCTCCATGTCACTAATTATCAGGGAAATGTGAATAAAAACCACAATGAGATATCACCTCACACCAGTTAGGATGGCCACCATCCAAAAGACTAAGAACAGCAAATGCTGGCAAGGATGTGGACAAAGGGGAACCGTCCTACACTGCTGGTGGGAATGTAAACTAGTTCAACCACTGTGGAAAGCAATATGGAGGTTCCACAGAAAACTAAAAATAGAAATATCATTTGACCCAGGAATTCCACTCCTAGGGATTTGCCCAAAGAAAACAGCTTCTCAGGTTCAAAAAGACATATGCATCCCTATGTTTATCACAGCACTATTTACAATAGCCAAGATATGGAAGCAACCTAAGTGTCCATCAGTAGATGAATGGATAAAGAAGAGATGGTATATATACACAGTGGAATATTATTCAGCCACAAGAAAGAAACAAATCCTACCATTTGCAACAACATGGATGGAGCTATAGGGTGTTATGCTCAGTGTAAAAGTCAGGCAGGAAAGACAAATACCAAATGATTTCCTTCATTTGTGGAGTATAACAACAAAGCAAAACTGAAGGAACAAAATAACAGCAGATTCACAGACTCCAAGAATAGGACTACTGGTTACCAAAGGGGAAGCGTGGGTGAGGGCAGGTGGGGAGGGAAGGAGAAGGGGATTGTGGGGTATCATGATTGGTGCACATGGTGTGTGTGGTATCACGGGGAAGACAGTGTAGCTCAGAGAAGACAAATAGGGACTCGATAGCATCTTACTACACTGATGGACAGTGACTGCAATGGGGTATTGGGGGGGAGTCAATAATAACGGTGAATGTAATAACCACATTGTTTTTCTTGTGAAACCTTCATAAGAGTGTATATCAATGATACCTTAAGAAAAAAAAAGAAAATAGATTGCGTATGTCATGACCCTTTACTCCTTAATTTTGCAGTGTGCATTTTCTAAGACCAAGATTGTTTGGTTTATACTACTAGAGTATAGTGATGAAGTTTGGGGAATTTCACATGGACTCAAAACTTTTATTTACTCTGTAGTTTATATCCCAATCTTTTAAATATTCCAATAATATCCCTTGTAGCATTTTCCCCCTTAAATTCAGGATCCAGTGAAGGGATTGTCATATGTCTTTAGTCTCCTTTAATCTAGAACAGTTAGTTTCTCAGTCTTTCATGACATTCTGATTTTTCAAAACCACAAACTATTTAGTTTATAGAATATCTCTCAATTTTATTTTTTTTAATTTTCCTCATAGGTAGGTTCAGGTTGTGCATCCTCAGGGATGTGTCCTTCTTATAATATCATATCTAGAGGTACACAATGTCCAATTGACCCACATTGGTGATAATTTTGATTACCCAGTCATAGTATTGTATGAGTTTTCTACTTTGTAATTAAGGATTTTCCTCTTTCAGTGAGTAACAATCTGTGAGAACATATTGAGACCAAGCAAATAACCGTCTTCATCCAGCTTTCCCCCTAGCTTTAGCATCCACTGATGACTCTTGCTCAGTCTTCACCATGGAGCTGCAAATTGCTGATTTTCCAATTCCATCACTCCTTCTATACTTAACTGGTGAACAGAAAAATCTTCTTCTCTCCCATTCATTCATTCATTTTCATTAGTATGTCTTCACAGATTTCTTTTTTATTCAGTGTTTATTCTATAGATTGATTTTTAATCTTACCTGCTTTGTTAATTTTTAGTGCAGCTGGTTTTATTATTTATTATGAAAAGCCTTATTTGCAGAGATATTACTATAATTTCAAAATATTTTCGTAATCATTATCCATTTTATCCCCATTTGAGTTTTCTACTGCCGTATAACAAGCCATCCCAAACACAACAGTTTATCATTTCTTATAATCCTATGGATTGAGGGGCAGTTCTTCGGGTAGTCTCCCTTGGTCTCACTCCTGTGGCTTCATTTATCTGATGGGATGACCCTACATGGCCTTACTCATGTTGATCATCAGCTAGGTCTCTGTAACCACCAGTTCTAGTCTGGGCTTCCTCACATGGTGGCTTCAGGGTTCCATGAGGGCAAGAATGGAAGCTGCAAGAACAATTAAGTCTTGCTTGGACGTCATATGCAAGGAAATAGACTGTTTCTCTTTATGGGAGGACTTGCAAAACATTTGTAGCCATTTTTAATCTGCCAAAATCCCAATAGCAATTCTGAGAGAGAAAGACAATTATTATCACTTTTACAGATCAGGATATTGAGGTACAAAGAGGCACATTGGTATAGTAAAAAGCAGAGCTACTTTTTAAATTGCCCATAGTCCAGCACCATTAATACCATCTGGGTGGTTGTTAGAATTGTAGATTCTCAGATTCTGCCCAGGCTTACTAAATCAGCAAAGAGATACATCTAAATAATAGAGATATTATAGTAATAGATACCATTAGAGTAATATTCTATAGTAATACACATCATACTTTGGAATAGATCCCATGAATCTGTGTTTTAATAAAGTTTCTGAGGTGATGCTTATGTACCCTAGAGTTAGAGAAGCAGCGGCATTAGAACAAATGGATTTGAAGTGAGTCAAACCACATTCATTTCCTAATTTTGTCACCTGCTAGCTGGGTGACCCTGAGTAGATTACTTACCCCTTTGGAACTTCAGTTTTTCTTATCAGAAAAAAATGCCAATAAAATCTGCTTTGCTACTCCAGCAGCCTGTTATGAATATCAAAAGAAGATGGTGCATGGCAAAGCAGGCAGTAAGATAATGATGAATATGGTAATGCTGTCCGAGATCACATACTTTATTAGTGATAGAATCAACACTAAAACAGCTGGGTTCCTGGTCTTAAATCTCCTCAGCGACGAATACTAACTGGGCCAGCAACTTTTCAGACTTTTCCAGATCTTCAGAGCTACAGCAAACTGCAATACTGATTGCAAAGAACAGGCAAACAGTCAAGTGTGACACGCTCCCAAGTGAAGCAAAGAGCCTCTTCTCTCTCCTCTCTTCTTCCTCAATGGCACAGAGCCCTCCATTCCTAAACAAGCTCACATAAGGCCATCATAGCAGGGCATGGCTGTCTTCCTGCCTTTTCATGGAAAGGATTATTGAGTGGGAAGTGTTCAGGATAAATGAGTGTTACTGGGGAGTGGGAGGTGGAGTGACAATCCTGGCCTAGATTCTGTTTTTCAAGTTTGATGCATGTCAGTGGAATGGCATCTACAGCCTGCTGAAGCTTTTGGAGAGTCAGAATTTGAGAGCTGGTGGGTGAGAAATTGCAATCTCTCCCTGATTATTCACCTCCTCCAACCTATATTTTTAATTCACCCACTCTTAATTCTAATCTTCCCTCCAAGCAGTTTTATAAAGCTCAAGAAGCCAATTGCTGTCTTATCAGCTTTCTCAGTCTTCCTCAAACTAAGTCTAAAGTAAAAAGGAAGTAGTAAAGTCCAGATAATCCTCTTACCTTACCCATAAACCGAACCTTCCAACCAAATTGACAGAAAAACAGATGTGTCTAGGCATTAAAAAAAAAAAAGGTCAACCTATAAAAAGAGGCAGCACAGACTTCCTGGGTTCAAAGCCCAGCTACATCTCTTACTGACCTTAAATACTTACTTTGTTCCTCCTTTCCTCTTCTGTAAAATGAGAATAATGATTAGAACACATAGGTGTTATGAGGACTACATGAGTTAAGACATGTAAAGCCCTCTGAACACTGCCTAGCACATGCAGCTACATGGAGTGTTAGAGATTTTGCCACACCATACAAGGTCACCAAAACAACTGCCTATCTGGTCTCATGACCTTGATCTTTCCTTTCATCTAATCCATCCTCTCATGATTAATCTTTCTCAGTCACCATTAAATCCCCCTTCTCCCACCTTAAAGAATATGTTATTTATTGCATGAACTCCAAAGTTATGGGCTTAACATTTAAGACACTTCTCATCAGTTTCCTCTAACTCTACCCAACCACATTACTAAATACCTTGAGGACAGGGTTTTATCCTGAGCTCTACAGATGTTTTGGGCTGGATAACCCTGTTGTGAGAAGCTCTCCTGTAACACTGTAGGGTGTTCAGCAGTATCCCTGTCCTCTACCACTGGATGCCAGTAGCAGCCCTTCAGTGGTGACAATCAAAAATGTCTCCAGATATTGCCGAGTATGCTCCTGGGGAATAACCATCTCTCCTAATTGAGAACCACTACTCCACAAAGACTCTTCTCTTGCTATCCTTTCCTTACCATTTCTCAAGCGTAACTGGACCAATCTCTCTGTTTCTTTTACTCAAAGTATACTATTTTTTATGTGGTAAAATATATGTAAAATTTGCCATTTTAAGTATTTAATTCAGTGGCATTAAGTATATTCATATTGCTGTGAAGCCACCACCATCCATCTCCATAACTTTTTCATCTTCCCAAACTGAAACTCCATACACATTAAATGGTAACTCAGCATTCTTTCCTCCCCCAGTCACTGGGAACAGCCATTCTACTTTCTGACTCTATGGATTTGATTACTATATACCTTATAGAAGTGGAATCATAGAATCTTTGTCCTTTTATGCTTGGCTTATTTCACTTAGCATAATGTCATCAGGGTTCATCCATATTGTAGCGTGTATCAGAGTTCCCTTCCTTTTTTAGGCTGAATAATATTCCATTTTATGTATATACCACAGGTGGTATATCCATTCGTCCATCAATGGCCATTTGGGTATTTCTGCCTTTTGGCTATTTTGAATAAAGCTGCTGTGAACATGGGTGTACAAATATCTGTTCAAGTCCCTACTTTCAGTTCTTTTGGGTATATAGTCAGAAGTGGAATTTCTGGATCATATGGCAATTCTATGTTTAATTTTTTGAGGAAGCATCATACTGTTTTCCACTGTAGTTGCACCATTTTACATTTCCACCAGCAATACACAAGTGTTCCAGTTTTTTCATCTTCTCATCAACACTTGCTATTTTGTTTTTTTGATAATAGACATGCTAATGGTGTGAAGTTGTATCTCACTATGATTTTTACTAGCATTTCCCTAATGATTAGTGATGTTAAACATCTTTTTGTGTGCTCATTCATCATTTGTATATCTTCTTAGAAAAATATTCAAGTCCCTTGCCAATTTTTTAATGGAGTTTGTTTATTTTTACTGTTTTATTTTTAATTGTGAAGTTCCTATATATTCTGGATATTAGTTGCTTATCAGATATGATTTGCAAATATTTTGTCCCATTTTGTAGGTTGTCTTTTCACTTTAATGGTAGTATCCTTTGATGTACTGAAGTTCAAAGTATAGTAATTTTTAATTTAAAAAGTAAGTGCTATACAGAGACAACAAGTAATGACTCTATAACATCTTACTACGCTGATGGACAGTGATTGCAATGGGGTGGGCGGGGGGACTTGATAATATGGGTGAATGTTAAAAACACAATGTTCATCATGTGAAACCTTCATAAGATTGTATATCAGTGATACCTTAATTTTAAAAAACTTTAAGTGCTACGGGGAAAACAGTGTAGCACAGAGAAGGCAAATAGTGAATCTGTGGCATCTTACTACACTGATGGATAGTGACTGCATTGGTGTATGGTTGTGGACTTGATAATATGGGTAAATGTAGTGACCACATTGTTTTTTCATGTGAAACCATCATAAGAGTGTATATCAATAATACCTTAATTAAAAAAATGAAAAAAAGTAAGTGCTATAAAATCTTTGAAAGAGGTGTCCCAAAATAAACATAAGCCTACAACATATAATTTAGTATTCTACACATAAAATGTGTATTAGTTTCTATTGCTGCTAACAAATTACCATAAATTTATAACTTAAAACTATAAACTTATTATCCTATAATTCTGTAGGTCAGAGTTCTGAAATGGGCCTTATAGGTATAAAAATCAAGGTGTGAGCAAGGTACATCCATTCTGGGGAGTCTAGGGAAGAATATGCTTTCTTGCCTTTTCTAGCTCCAGAAGGCCATCCAGATTCCTTGAATCATTTCCTTCTTCTTCCTTTTCAAAGCTAGCAACATTGTACTGTATTGACCATTTTGTCATAGCCACACCGCTCTCTGGCTCTCATCTCAGCCGAGAAAGGTTCTTTTAAGGATTCATTTAATTAGATTGGACCCACTCAGATGATCCAGAATAATCTCACCATCTCAAGGTCCTTATCCTTAATCACATCTGCAAAGTTCTTTTTGCCATGTAAGGTAACATATTCTGAGACTGCAGAGATTAGAGCTCTCTCAGGGCCCATTATTCTGCCAAAGAGAGTAAAAAAATGTGAAATATAAGTAAACCTGGAATTGGTATTGTTATATGACTTACTGAATGTTTTCTCCCTCATCTTAGCTGAGCAGCATAATAACTTTTTATCCCCTGGACTCTCTGATGCTAACTGAATTTCTGTAGACTCTTATGACCATCTGCTTTACTGACCAAGATATTTTGTAAATTCACACTCTCTTTTCTGGTTTAGCATAATTGATATCAAAAACAGATGGGGTGAAATCTTTTAATGTTTTGTCATAACTTTAAGTAAGTAGGAAGAATCTAGCAAATTTGAAATGCTACCTCCATATTAAGTATTAGTATTAGTATATACACTATATGTATATTAAGTGTACACATTAGTAAGTATGCTACTTACATACTTATATAAATATGTAATAGATATTCAGGCAAAAGTGGGCAGAGAGATTCTTAAATATCAGTATCCTAGAGGAGCCTGGCACTAGATGATGGAGGTAGGGCCATAATATATAGTCATGTAGTTTGTTTTCAGCACAAGGTACCCCAAATCCATCTTGCACTCCATTCCCAATCCATGCTCCCTGAACTATGTCATACAGAAGAGGGGCACTTTTTTTCTAATTTTACAAATGTATGATAGGAGTGAGTAGCAGCCTCACATGGAGGCATTCAGAAGGGGTGGAGGGAGCTCCTTGGCAGCTCCTTACTGTGTTAGCCTGCCCTAAGACACTGAGAGAAGCTAAACATACAGTATCTAGAGTATTCTAGTTTACCACTGGAAGAGTATGGAGCAGCCAACCGAAATATATAACACCTACCCTTAGATGTATAGCTGAAATATTCTGTGCATATAGAATGTGGCCAGGGCAGAGCCAGGCTCTGACAGACTCTCCATATAAAGACATCAGTCATTCATGGCCTCCACCTTCGCTTCTATCTTCCCATTTGATATCCATTTTCAGCCAGTTCTACCGTTAACTGTTTGTTTTAACTCAATGGTCCCCTTACTAATCAGTATACTTAATACATCATATACAGCTGCTCTCTGACAGAGATATAAAAATATTGGCTTATACTTAAAATGACAAGGAATTCTACCAAAGTAAACCCTATTTAAGTGGAATCAACTATTTTTAAGCACTTCATCTTATTTAATATCAAAATATATTTGACTAATTTCAGCATCAACCAATTTGGAAGTATACACTAGCCATCAAATCTGGAAACAAGTTGATAAAGGATTTATTGATATTACAGCACATAACAAATAATGTGGTTAAGTTTCCAGACATTACAGCACTGTGTAGACAAATAGAGAAGTACAGAGAGAGAGAGGGAGGAGAGGAAGGATGGGAAGAGGCAGAGGAGGGAAAGATGCATAGAAATCACCCAGCATAATCTCATATACAAAGATAAAACTCATTATCATCAAAAGAATTCTCTGAGATGCTTTTTGTTAAGAGCCCACAATTTGCTTGTTCCCATTTAAAAATGCACTATTCAAACACTGACAAACAATATCTAAGAATCCCTAGTAGAGATAATGCTATACCATTGGCTTGTCATTCATTTTAAAGACTTTTTATTGTAGAATGGGAAAGATCTGATAGAAATGATTATGGTTCTGTAGAAATATATATTTCAGTAAAATCACACACATTTCTACAGATCCATACACTGAATGTCTGTTTCTTTTAGAAAAGCAAATACAAATATTGTTGAAAAGAAATATATTAAAATTCATTTTCAAAATCTTTCTTTCCTTTTGCATAAATCTTACATGAAAAGAAATGCAATCCTTTGAGAATAATAAGGTGATGAAATGATAGCTAATCCCACAACTCTAGGATTTCAAGTAAAAGTCTTTCTAGCTCAGTATTCAGTGGCCAAATAACCATGCAGTTCATAGCCTGCCCACAGCTTACATGGTTGAGATTTCCAGGCTCCTGTCCAGCCTCTCCTCATTCATGTGACCATACATCTAAGCACACTAAATTTCCCACTGTCCCCTGAATTTTCTGACCTCTTTAGACCAACTCTTCACACTATCTGACCTTCCTTGCCTCCCATCTACTTGACAAACTGCTCTCATCAGGTGAGGCCCGCTGAAATGCCATCTCTTATTAGTTTCCCTGGCCTTTCTTACCCTATTCTCCCTAGTGTGACTACAGAATTATTAACTTCACATTTTGCTTCCAAAGCACTTATATTACTTACGTATCTATTATAGCACTATCACAATGCATCATTACTTGTGTACATGTTCATATGACACTCACCTCTACACAGAACTTCTTGAAGACTGGGTTTGTTCCTCATTTCCCAGTACTTGGAGGCTAGCACATTATATGTCATAATCTGATGAATAGAACTGAATAGAAGAAACATGTAAGACATGAACTTTCTTTTCCCTAAGATGATATCTGTTGCAGAGAATATAGAAATATCTTTACAAGACCAATAATGAGCTTAATGGTACTTAATATCAATTATGTTCAATCTTCAATTTTAGAAATAGCTTCAGATTTAGAGTTTTTTACCAATGGCAGTTAAACAACGATATTAAAAGAAATTTTAAAGCAGCAATTGCTCAAGTTGAAACAGGTTTGAGGACAAATTCAATTTAAATACGTGTCATTTACTTCTATTTACCTATAAGATGTTTAAAATGGAAGACTTTGGGGCAGAATTATAAAAGTCTCCATCTTCAACTGTGAATTGTGAGGAAGTCTTTTTTTACAGCTTTTCAAACATTGTACTGTAGTTGGTTGTTCAAAAGTTCAAATTATCTCAGACTGTTCTACCACCGTAGATTAGTAACTATAATGTTCATTTAAATGAACGTATTCTCTATGGAAAGCTCTGATTCCAGTGGATTGGCTGTTGACTTCTCTGAGATGGTAAAAATCAGGACGATTTCCCTAGGTCCTGCTCCATATAGCTCCCTGCTCCCATAGTAATTGGCAGCAATTCAGGGCACAAGTTGATGAGGAAAGCTGTACTTCTTCCAAATGGGTTTTTTAAATTTAAAATCATAGTATAAAGCTGGCAAGTATCTTTAAAATGCTAACACCAAGTTAATGAAGTTGTGGGGGAACTAGCAATATTTTGATGAGCTTTGGTAGTCTAAAATAATAAAATTAGTCTAAATAGCCAGTCCAAAAATATATATATCAAGAGATTTTTAATTTGTCAGACTCTCTTTTGTCCCTAAAACTCTCCCATAAAGAGATGAGTGGTATTGTTTATAGCTGATCTCTGAGTCCTTGATGTAACATTGAACTTCCTTGTGCCATTTACCTTCCAAAGAGTAAGTTCATCTGCCATTTACTCAAAGGATCTTGAAGCAGAGCCAGATATTTATGTGGCTGGCATGGCTGTTTTTCCTCTGGAAAGTCATGTAACCATTCAAGTGAGTGAAAAACTGATTCTGCTTGCCAGATCATGAGTGAAAGAGAACAGAGCAAGACAAAGATGTATGTAGTCAGAATACTAGCATGAAGCCCTGGCTTCACCTTTATCCCACATGACCTATATTGAGTGTCCATCTCCTCTCATGTTAATGAAATTAGCAACATCCATGTCACAGGGTTGATGTTTGCATTTAGTTAAATTAAATCACATAGAAAGTCCTCAATAGAAGTGTATATTTGCTGCCCTCGGTAGAGTGGGGAATTTTGCAGCAGGTATAAAAGATGAGACTGTCTTTAATGACCACAGTTTTTAGCACCACAGACTGATTCTCTTATCTTTCAAGAGACAAGAGGCCTAGTATTAACCTTCCCCTGATTTCCTGGGGAGGCTGCTTCCCTGAGAATCCAGGGCTGATTCAGGACCCCTAAACCTGTGAACCAAATGCACCTCCCAAGATTCCAGGAGTTGTGAACTGCATTGGTTCACCCAGTGTCCCATCACCCTTAGGACAGTTGCCCACCCTCACATCTCCCCCTTCCTTCCCCACACACATACATTCAGGGGACCTTAACTATCCATTATCTCACCTCTACAAGCAACCCTTTTGTTTCCAAAATTAAAGAATCCATCTGTGTCCTTAAATGGTTCAGTTTATATTAACTGGTGCCACTTACTATGTCTATCTTCAGATCAATCTTTCTCATCATCACATTACTTACCTACCCAAAAGTCTTTCATTTCCACTTTAATTCTAATCATAATGCCCTTGATTTCCTGGCATTACTCCCAACTATCCATAAGTATTTTCTACTGTTCCTGGTGGGTTCCCGCCAATCAAGTCACCACCCATAACATGGCAGGCTTCTGGGATGATTTCTCTGCTTCTGTCAATTCCCTAAAATCAGACCCTCTCTCAAAGCCTACTCCTCAGGCCCTGAAACCTTCCTGCTACTCCACTCCTTCTAAACCTCTCCTCCTTAAACTTCCTACAACTCCCAGAAACAATAACACATAATTTAGTTCTTAATTAAGAACTGCCTTGTCTTTATTGTTTGTTTCATTGTCTCCTATCGGCCTTACCTTACCAGCTGCATTATAAACTCTGTGGGACAGGAATATGCATGTCTGTATCTCTCATGCTTCCTAGCACATGGCAGGGAATGTTGGTAGCCTACATAGCTTGACATTCCTGGTACTTCATGGTAGAAGTGAGCATAACTCAATGGATGGAGGAACTTGCAGGCCAGTAGGGAATGCTTAGGGTGAGGACAACTTGGCCCTCAGCTCTCTCCATGCAGGCTATGTCCTTGTCTTTCCAAATAGAGATCAGCCCTGGACACAAATTGATATTTCTATGGCTATAAGGATCACTGTGAATTAATTCAGCCCTATATCTCACTGGAAGTTTCCTGCAAGAGAAGAGATTTGTTTGATTGATATATATTAATGACTCAGCTATCTAGAATACATGGGTACAAATGAGACTCCATAGTTACATTTCCAGCAAAAATTTCCTCCTTGGTTTAAAACATCATCATCTATTATATTTTAACAATTTGATGGAAATTTGTGCTATATTCTGAAATACACAGTATACTTCTCTGTTTTCTTAAATAGGCTAATATGGACTTGATTTAACAATGACAGCATCATCTCTCAAATCTTTCCACAAAACAACTTTTACCAGCAGAAGAGAATAAACATTTGTCTCCAAGAGAATAGACATGAAATGCCCCATTTTCATCTTAGATTATTACCTAAATTTTGCATTACAAAATATATCTTTGCTTAAGAATGAAGTTGATTATTTAAATCAGTGATTCCCTAACACTGATTCATAGACTGGACAAATGACCTCCTTTGGGAAGGCTTATTGGTTAATATTAAAATAGCCTTCTTTTAGGAAGTGATGTTGATAAATGGCCTTAATTGATAAAAAAAAAAAAAGGAAAGAAAAAGAAACACAAAACCCTGAGTCCCTCCCCTTTTATTTTACTTTTCTAGTACCTAAAATTCAAAATCCTGGACCTACTATTTTAATTTACCATAAAGTTAAAAAGCAAGTTTTAGAAAGATGTTGCCCATGCATCCTGCATTTCTTCTGCCCCTTAGCATGCTACCTTATGTCCCAAAAGTATGCAGCTTTACAAACCTCAGGTTGGGGGCCATGCTGGAAAGCGCTTATGCTCTCAGGGCCTGTAAAAGTGGGTGGGGGGTCTGGACCCACACTGAAAATTCTGGACGGCTATCCTTGTCATGTTTATCTGCTTGCTATCAAGCCAGCTTAAGCTGTCTCTCTATTTCATTTCATGTGCCTGATGTAACAGTCTTATCACTTTTACATTGCTTCTTATACTTTCTAATGATTAAGATGGCAGAGTAGCAAAGATTTTTATATTAATGTAAGAATTATAATAAAAATACTTGAGTGAGTGTCTGAAGAACTCTCCTGTGAATATATGCGTGGATGTTAATGAGTGCACATTGTATCTATTTTGGCCCTTCAGAGATCTCTTTCTCTCTTCTGTGTTCTTGGCTGCATTACAGACAAGTGAGGATTCTGGCAGCTAAATTCTGACTGAATTTAAGTGATAGGGAGAAAACAAATATCCCCCTTGAATTAAGAAAACATTTGATAGAAAAAGTTATGTTATCTATTGCTGCATTTTTAAAAACTTTAGTGACAACAATAAACATTTATTCTCATGGTCACAGGTTCTCAGGTCAGCTAGGCTTCAGCTCACCTAAACTGGGCTCAGCAGGCCACTTTGCTTCCAGCTGTGGGTCTGCATGGATGCTTGTTGTGGGTTGGGCTCGGTTCTGTTCCATGTGTGTTCATCCAGGGATCGAGGCTGCAATGTCAACAGCAACCTGGGCAAGCTCTTCTCATGGTGATGCCCAAGAGGGCAAGCCCTTCTACATAAGCACATTTTAAGCCTCTTCTTTATAACATGTCTGATAATATCCCATTAGTCAAAAGTCCAAAGACATAGCACAGGAAAATATTCTTCACCCACCATGAGGTAATGGCAGAGGTGTGGATCTATAATACCTCTACAGGAGAGAGAAGAATTGTGAGAAATTCAATCTACCACAGGCTGGATGACTTGTGACCAGAGCTACTAGTCACAGTGATCTTCTTTTAAAAAAGAAAAAACAAACTTTAAGGCAATTTCTGAAAGTGAGAAGAACGTACCTTGTGGTATATAAACTGAGAGCCTTCAAATATAAGTCATTGAATAAAAGACATTATGAAAGAAATGGAAAGTAGTGCTTCCTAATGTGGCAGTTCCATTAAGATGCATATAAAACGGAGTTTGCTATAGACTGATTTTTGAAGTGATAATTGATTGCAAATTATATTGACAGTTATTGAACATAATTATTCACCACAGGCACCATCCTTAATCAATTAATCAGGGTGCAATTCAGTTTCACTTCTTGCATGTGGCAACACCAATCTTTTTTTTTTTTTTGCTTTTTTTCCTTTATGTACTTTGTTTGCTGTTGTTGAGATGTTTGAACAAATTAATTAGATGTTAATTCTTAGCAAAAAATGAAACCTTTAAGGTGCTTAAATTTTAAACTCCACAACAAAACCTATTTATTCCCAAAGATTTTCCTCAGACTGAATAAACATAGTTCTCCCCAGAAATTACATCCAAAGAATGTTTACAAGGTCCTCCTCACTGATATCAGCCAGGAGAGATATCTCCAAGGATATGCTACAGGTTTAGGTCTGTTTCATTCAAATTTTATTCCAATAGTTAAAACTACCTAGAAACCGTATTTTTTGAGTATTCAGCTGAGCCAATGATGATAAGGATAGGTAGCATATTAGACACACTTGAACTTCTGAACAGGTTGAATGATGCATGGAAGCTTACAAGGTAAAACTTAGTAGGGAGAAAAGTAATGCCATGCTCTCGGTGATAGCACCAAAGCCCCTTAACAGGAGGGGATAAAAGAGAGTGAGAGCCACTCAAATGGAAAGAATCCAGCTGTTTCTGTTAGTATCAATAATAGAAATCAGCAATGAAACTGCTGATTACTTGGACTGTATGCATATTCTGTAGAGTTCAACATAAGAAAAGTATTAGTCCCCTTGCTCTCTGTCCTGGTCAGATCCCAGAGAGAGTGTTGTATTTGTTATCAGTGTTACAGTTCTCAGAGGAAATTAAAATACAAAATTGTGTTTGCAGAGGCTTGTGATTACGGTAGAGAAGCATTTCAACACATCATGTGAAGGAGGAAAAGAGGAAAAAAGATATATTGTCTGAGGAAAAAAGTTAGGAGAGACAGGAGTGTTGTCTATAAATATATATAGGATTGGCCTGAGGGAAAAGGAAGAAGGTGGGTTCTGAGCAGCAACTACAAAAACCCGAAAGAGGTTCAATTGACAAAAACTTCAGGAAGGCAGCTGTCAGCTCCACGCAGATCGTGGATATCCTCTGGCTAACTAAGCTCTTGTCTCATGGAAGCAGTCCTCTGTGATAGCCAGTCTGTGACCTAAAGCATATCCCAGCCCCACAGTTCTAGGATTCTGTACAGGAAAAACAGATGTGTCAAATCTGTTATTACACTGAATTTTTTTATTTCTTCCTTCTATTGAAAAATCAAGTATATCTTTGCAAAATAAAAATAGAATTTTATTATAGCAGAACAAACATTTTATGACATTCTTTATAGTTTCAAAACTATGAATATCCAAACTTCATAATTGCTTTCATAAATGCCAAATTAAACTGTAAATATTATTAAACATACCACATACAATAAGAAATGGAAACACCTGGGTGAAAAATGAAAAATTTATAGATAAGCAGCTGGATATTTTACCTACACAATGCTAGATACCAGGATATTCAGAAACATCAAATAGCTGATAGAATTTTGGCATGTCATCTGAATATTGGATTCATGATCTTCTACTTTATTTCAAATTACTTCTTAGGTTCTCAGTTTCTCTATTTTTTAATGGGAATATTTTATACAATCCTGCTACTGAATCACATTATCCCTGCAGGTAAAAATACTGCTTTTTTTTCCCTGCCAGCCGTCTCTACTCTGACCTCACCCCCTTCACTAATCTACTGGAATATCAGAAATTTGGGGAAAATCAAGATAGGGACCTTTGGAATATCTACCTCCCTTTACAGCCTGTGATGATCATCAAAAATCCATCCAATCTGTCTTAAGAACCCTCCACTGTGTAATGTTCCTCAAACGACCCCCTGCCACCTCCAGCCCCTGCCATTTTCTACCTTAAGTACCAGTGGACCATTTCCAATTCAGGTTATCTTCTCTAATCTCTGTTTCCAGGGCACCAGGTCCCTTGATTTGCCTGATGGCCCCAGTCTTCACGGTGCTTATAGTCAAAATAATAATGACAAAAATACTAATCCCAACTTAATGATGAGCGTTTATGTTCAAACATTGTGTTAAGTGGTTTATATGAATTTATTCATTTAATATTCACAACCACCCTATGAAGCATGTACTATAATTATCCTCATTTTGCAGATGAGGAAATTCAGGCACGTAAATTTAACAATTTGCCCACATTTTCATAGGCATACACCCTAGACCCAGTACATACTCAGTTTGTCTCTCCTTGGAGGACTTCTCTTAACCACTGTGCTATATTCCCTGTCTACTCAGTCTACTCTAATTTCCAAACATTTTGCCAAAATTCAAGTGTTCTCAAACTCAAAGAAGATGGTTAGAGTGGATTCCTTCCATGTTTCAAGCTAGATCTGAAACCTTACTCTTGCTAGAAGCCTGTGTAGTTTGTATCAGGAAATGATATTTTATCCTAATTAAGAAATTTGAACTGCCTTCCTAGGATAAAAGCACTTGTCCTTTGCTTGTTCTCATTGTTCTCAGTAGAATATAAGTGCAGCAGGTAATCTTGTACTATTTAGATATTTTTGCATATTTTATAAAGGTTAATCTACATGAATGAAATATTTCATTCATTCATTTAACAAATATTTACTCAAGTATTCTAGACACTGATGACACAATAGTGACACAGAAAAAAATCTCTGCCCTCATGGAATTTACATTCTTGTTGGTGAGACATGGTAAGCAAGATAAATATATAAATTATATGATAAATTAAATGATGACAAGTGCTAATGAGAGTATAAAGTGAAGAAGAAAGATAATGCAATGTCAAGGAGGGGTTTGAAATTTTAGTTAATCGTTCCAGGAAAGGCATCTCAAAGAATATAACTTTTGAGTAAAGACCTGTAGGAGTGAGGGATCCAGCTATAAAGATATATAGAAGAGGCATTCAAGTCAGGGAGCAGTCTAAATTGGGAGTATGCCTGGCATGTTCCGGAAACACTGGGAAGTAAGTGTGGCTGGAGGAGAGAAAATGGGGAGGTGGGGTGGGGAAGAAGAGGGACAGAAACAGAAGATAAGGCCATACAGGTAGAGGATGTTGGGGGCAGGAGGTCCGAATTGTGAAGAACCTTGCAGGCCATTATAAAGAGTTTGGCTTTCATCTGAATGAGCTGGGGACTCAGTTGGAGGGTTTGAGCAGAGGAGTGACAGGATCTGACATATAACTGAACATATATATTCATATACTGAACAGGATCTGACATATAATGTAGGCCTATGGCTACATACTGAGAATAGACTTCAGTGGGTCAGGGTGGAAACAAAGAGGCCAGGCAGAAGGTTATCAAAAGAACTCATGTGAAAGATGGGGATGGCTTTTTCCAGGGATAGCAAAAGAAGATATAAGAATTGCAAAGAGTTGTGGATATATTTTGGAGGTAGGGCTGGTAGAATATACTGACAGATAAGGGATATGAAAGAAAGAGAGGAATCAAGAAAGACAATGAGATCTTTTTGGTCCAAACAAATAGAAGAGGGTTGATTTAAAACTCCTTGAAGAGAGAAGTAGCCACACATATTCACTTAATACATACTGAATATAAATTTTAAAATGGTAAAATGAATTTAAATCCCTCTAGAAAGTGTTAAGTATGTGTAAAACAAAAATAGGATAATATGAAGGTATGTTATTAAAATATAGGCTACTTCTCCATTTAAATGTGACATTGATAGTCCCGAATACCCAGTAAATAAAAAGAAAGACTTATTTCTTTACACAGTGATGTTCAGATAGTAGATATTGAAAACAGCATTAAATATTTGCCAGAAAATGATAGTCAGATTTTGATATTTATTAAGGACTTTCCATACTGAATTTAATTAAGGATTTGATTATGAATTCTACCTTGAAGGCATGATTACTACTTATCTCTTCACTCTTGGGCCAAAGAGAATTATAGATGATGAATATCTCCCCACTGCTCTATGAAATAGTCATTAGAGTTTGAAAAGGCATCTCTTTCCTTGTATTGAAAATTGCCCAGGGAAATTTAACTCATTCAATTTTTGTAGTACTCTTACAAGGAACACTGGATGTATTTTTAATATTGTACCCAAGAAGATAGATAAATCATCACAACTAATTTCATGATAAATATGCAATTGTCTTTTATTACCCTTTTATTTCTACACATTAGGCTTTTATTCCTGTTAATACTTGAAGAGGAAATAATTCTGCTTTTGTAGAGGGTGTGTATAAAATTCACTACAAATTTTCATTACACAGTGTCTTCTTTTCCAACTTTCCCATTTCCAACATGTCAGGGGAAAAACATATCTCAGGTATCATAAAGAACTGAAAGGTTATTGCAAACCCATTTTAGCTCTTAAAAACTTTTGAAACATGCTGTTAAACAGGTTTGTAAACTTTTGAAACATACTATATGAGGAGTCGTATGCCTATTCAACAAAGAAGGAAGTCCTGGGACATAGGCTGTGTCTTTTCCTAAAGGAATTGAAAGGCTAGAATATTATAAACTGGCAATGTATGGCAGCCCTATAATCCCTCAAAAAGTACTGTTGTTCTGCCTTTTTTTTGCTATTATTAATATACAATTACATGAGCAACATTATGGTTACTAGACTCCCCCTATTATGAAGTCCCCACCACATACCCCATTGCAGTCACTTGCTCTGCCTTTTTTTAACTGAACACTCCTATCCTATCTCCTTTCCATTCCTTTCCACCTGCAGTTTACTATTATGCATTATTAGCCTTAAAAATATTTAGTAACCCTGGATTTCTTTGAAGGTGTAAGAATGGTTAGAGGAGCGATTATCACATTGTACAGTCCGGAAGCAGAGGGGAAAACAAGCAAGGATAAATACCTGCACTTGCTCTCCCTTTGCAAATGATTTGGAAAAATTAATCCAAATGCAAATGAATTTGAAGAGCATGGTGTGAAATGAGTGGTCAAGAAAACAATGATTAAAATTGAGTTTAATCCTAACAATGACAGGAGATACACATTTTCAAGCCCTGTATTTGGACTTGTAAAAATTTTAACTTAATTAGTTTTTTTTTCAATAACACCTCAGTTTATGTTCAAATACCCTTCCATGGGGCTCTGATAGAATGGGCCTGTACCCGGCTCAAAAGCTGATCGCATTCATGTCTTCCCTGGTCCATATGCAGTAACATCATGTGTGGTAGTTTGACATTGACTGTGGGAAGAGTATTTATATGGTAGGAATCAGTAAATGCTACAAGTCTGGGTTTGGTTTGGTTGTCAGAGAGCCAGCTGTTAAACCCTTACCATCATATTGCCGTTCTCCGCTATGACAAAAACATAATTCTAGGCAATTATGAAAAACTTGCCCTCCTTGTCCTTCTCCCTAGAGGAACATTTACCTTCTAAGGTGCTTCTGTATCATCTGTGCATCTGAGGAAGAGATCTAGTCATCAACAGTATCCATCTACCATGGCATCCTCTGAGATACTCATTCAATCCCCTCTATCCTCAGCTAACATCTCCTTACATAGTGGCAACCACCAAGATATATCTGACCCCACCCACTCCTAAACTGTGGAGTCCAGTCTGCTTTCCACTATAACTTCCCTTTGTCACAACTGTGAAGTCCTTTAGGCTCAACTACCCTCCTTCAACTAACTTCTGCTCACCTCTCTCAAGGAACAAGAAAATGTAGCAATTCCAGCTAGTTGTTCTTTTTCTGGAAAGTACAAATTTTGGTGGACTATCTCAGAGTCTTTCAAGCCAGGCATAACCTTGTCCTGGTAGGCACTCTTTTGCTACTTTAGCACATCAGGGGTGTGGAGTGTTTCCTGAGACACTCGCCAGAGGATAAGGTGTGCATCTCTATTGCTGAGACTGTCAAGTGTGTCAGAGGGCATGGTTCCTCTGCCCTCGGCTCTCTGCCTAAGGAGGCAGCACAGGGCTTGGGCCCTTCTCAGTGACCTATAGCTCTCTGGCTTTCTCCCTAACCCCCCACTCTGTCTTCTCCAACCCAAAGAAAGTTTTTATTTACACCCTTGGATAGGGGAGTAGTGAGGGAGGATGCAGAGAACCTCACTTAATAAATATTTTTCTACATCTGTAATTTATACCAAGATGTTGGCCTTTAGTTCATCTGGCTTGTACATGGCCTTCTCAGCTATGTATATAACCTCTTGCTTAATCTGATAAAGAAAAGTAGAAATTAGATATCCATTCATATTTCTTTCTTCTAACTTAAATCCCCAAAATACACATATCAGTTTTTCAGGGAGGAAAAAAGACAGTGTTACTTCTTCCATCACCAGTGTCAAAATACAATATGAAAGTTTATCTTTCCAGTTAAAATAAAGAAATGTGAAAGGGGAGGGGACTATCTTCCCTGAACTTTCTCTAACATGGTTCCCAATCACTTCAGGCTTTATCCTGTATTCCCTCCAATATATTTGTCCATGAATTAAGTGTCATTTATTAGTGACATATCCCTCCATTTTAGACAGTAGCAGCTATGACTGTAACCCTAGGTAACATGTTTGTCCAGAACTATAGCCTAGTTTTAATCTTCACTCCTTTCTCAGTATCCTGCTGGGGGCTATCACATATTCAGATAGTTCTTCCAATTCTCCACATTAATGGTTGGTTTCTATACTATTCCTTTCAAATATGTAGCCTCATCATAATACTAGAAATAACTATGTTTTCAGATATTTCTCTAATTATTATTTTATGTGTAATAATAAATACACTTAAAAGAATAATAATAATAAATTACAGTGCATCCATGTTGAGTATTAAAATTAGCAGACCCAGTTTTCCTGCCTATATTCTTCTTTGAGAATCACATTCAGAACTTACAAGCTGCAAATGTTTATTTTTACTGAAGAAAGGTAGTTTGATAAATATATTTAATATCAGGAATAAATATGAATTTGTCTGAGAGAGAATTGATTTAGTGTCAATCATGTGTCATTGTTTTAAAGGTAAACTAGAGAGCTTTTCCCAAAGCAAATTTAAATAAAGTAAAAACCTACCTCTCTTTCTTAGACAAACGCTTAACTATAAATATGCAGAGCAAGTGATCCACTTTCATCTGGGTAAAAACATATGCTTAAGAAACTGTTAAGAATAAAAGACTGTATACTCCATGCTAAATGTCAAACATTTGGTACTAACATCAGAAAGTGTACAGGAGTTGAAAGGAAGAAGGGACTTCTCTGCGCTAAGACTGTCAATGAAGGTTTCAAAAAGAAGACAGAATTTGAAGCAGGCTTTGTATGGTAGCTAGAATTTAGATGGCTATAGAGGAAATGAGAAGATACTTCATTGGAGAGAATGGCATTAGCTTGGTGAGCACATGTAGATGTTTTTAAAAAAACCAGAAAGTGAATGTATCTACTTAGAATAGATAGGATGAGAGATCAAGAAAGATATGGCTGGAAGATAAATTGGGACTAGAGGACTTTGGATGGCCCAGAAATGTGAACTTCCAAGGACACTACCAAAAAGTGAAAAATCCACATAATGGGAGAAGTTTGCAAATCATGTATCTGACAAGGGCCTAATATCAAGAACATATAAAGAACTCTTACAACTCAACAATAAAAAGACAAATAGCCCAACTGAAAACTGGGGGAAGTATTTGAATAGACATTTCTCCAAGATGTACAAGTGGACATTAAGCATATGAAAAGATGCTCAATATTATTAGTTATTAGGGAAATGCAAATCAAAACCACAATGAGATATGACTTCACGGACATTGGGATGACTAGTATCAAAAAGATAAATAATAAGTGTTAGTGAGGATATGGCAAAATAGATTCATCATACATTGCTGCTGGAAATGTAAACTGGTACACCCCCTATAGAAAAGAGTTTGGCAATTCTTCAAAAAGTTAAACATATGTTTATGTTACCCTATGACCCAGCAATACCACACCTATGTATATACCCAAGAGAAATAAAAACATTTTCACATAAATGCTCATAGCAGCATTATTCATAATTGCCAAAAGGCGGGAACAATCAAAATACCCATCAAGTGCAGAGAGGATAAACAAAATACGGTGTGCTGTGGGCTATTATTCACCCACAACAAGGAACGAAGTGCTGATACATGCTATATTGTGAGTAAACGTTGCAAACATCATGCTAAGTAAGAGAAGCCAGACACAAAAAGCATATATTGTAATAGTCCATGTATATACAGAATGTCCAGAATAGGCAAATCCATAGACAAAAGGGGGATTAGTGGTTGCCAGGGGCTGGAAGAAGGGGTGAATGGGGAGTGACTGTTAATAGGTATGGGGTTTTTTGGGGGGTGATAAATATGTCCTGGAATTAGTGGTGATGTTGCACAACTCAGAATATACTAAAAACTACTGAACTGTATGTTTTTTAATGGAGAAATTTATGCTATATGAATATACCTCAATAAGAAAAAAAAATCTACAATAAACAACAAAAAAAATACCAACTGTATCTTTTAGGCCTAAGCAGCTACTGTATGATTTTGAGTAGGACAGTAACCTATTCACCTTTGCCTTTTGACCTTTATCTTTATCTTACCTCCTGACCTGCAACAGCATTTCTCACAATGAAATCTTTTCTCTCCTTCCTTCTCTATGCAGCCTCCACTTTCTGGCTCTGTCTTGCTCCCTGACCTTTGCCATCTGGCACCTAGTGTCATTACATTATTAAAAGTTATCAAAAGGCCCTTACTACTAAACTGGTAGGTGGATGCTTATTTGTGCCCAAGAAAATAAATCTTTTTACTTTGTGATAATGATAACCACCTTTCTCTTATAATTCTCTGCTCCCATCTCTCTGAAACACCCTTTTTCCTCCTCCTGCTCCCAAGTGAGAGATATCCCCCCAAAGACATATTCTTGATCTCTTTATCTTCAGGAGCACTTGGTGATCTTATCCAACCCTTGATTCCTGGAGGTCTTGAAACTGCCCCAGCATCTTTCCATCACTCTAGTCCCTTTTTTCTTGCTGGTGGCTGCACCTGTCCACCAGAATAGACCAAATAGGCTGCTCAGTTCCAGTGTGACCTAAACTAAACATACAAAATTTCTCCTGTGTTTTCTGTCTCTGTAATGATTTCAGTAACTTCACAATTACTCCAGCTCAAAAATCATAACAACACTTCCTCCTTCTTTTTATCCAATCAGTTGTGAAGACCTATTGATTCTACATTTGATTCTCCCATTTCTATGTCCTGAAAACTTAATTCAAACATTCACTGCACCTTGGCTGGAATAGACTCCCCTGTATCTATAGCCTCCCCTGTATCCATGTGTCTTATCCATCCTTTGATATCTGGTTCAAACACTAGTATCTCCATGATGGCTTCTCCACCTTCTCTAGCTAGAAGTGACCTCTCCCTCCTCTATGGGCTTACCAATCTCTGTCTACACCCTCAAAGTCACAAGAATCCTGATAAAACAAAGTGGAGAATACCATCTTCCCCTCTACTGGAAGCTCCTAAAGTCAAGAAACATAACCACTAGAACATACTTTACAACTGAAATTTTCTACTGCATTGCTTTGTGCTCAACTAGTTCCTTAAAGAAATTTAAGATAGCTAGTGCCTTATACAAAGTAAGCCCTCAATAACCATTTGTTCAATGAAAAAAATGTTCATTATCTTTTTTTTAACAAGAACTTTTCTTTTAAGCATCACTGATAATTTGCAGCCAGAATTCAGAATATTCAAAAAAGAAAATACTCATCCCCCAACTTACTTATCTTGCATACATGCAAATAGCACCCCACCTAGACTAAGATAGGAATTCCCTTTCCCTCTGCTGTTATTACCACAAAGTTCTCATCCTTCCAGAGGGAAAAAAACCACTGCTACCACATACCCCTCCCTGCCATGGCTAGGGAATTGGTCAGAACTTCAGGCCCCTGGGGATTATCATCTCCCCCAGCCCTCCCCTTCCATCCCGCTCACCCTGGGCATCTCAGTTCCATGTGTCCCATTCCAGTCCCTCAGTCGTGTTCAGTCAACCTGCTGTGTTGCTGAAAATCATTCTCTGGCCACAGGAGCCATGACTGGTGTCCCCAGTCCACAGCACTCCAAGTCCTATGGTCACATGGGGGAGGGAACATTCCTGCTCCTACTTGCCCAGACATTCTAGGGCACTCTGAAATATATTTTCCCATAGAAATATTATTTTAAGTAATAATTACATTCTGCATTTCAAATATACTTCCCATGATAACGAAGAAACTCAATAGCCAATTATTATAATGTTTTCATGGGAAAATGGCTTCTGAGTCTTAAACATGAATTTACAAATGAAATTAATTGTAGAACAAGATATTCATATATTGGGGACATCATTTACCCTTTAATAGAATGGCATTTTTATTTTTATTATTAATCCTTAACTCTATGTTTTGTTGCTATCAACTCAAGATTAAACAAATGAAATCAAAAAAGTTCCCTCCTTATTAACTTCTAGAGATGAAATTCAGGAAATTGTGTCTTAGGCTCTTTCAAATAAAGTGAACAAATATTTTGGGTGAAACCCAAGTGGATACTTGATTTTCCAACTAACTAAAATGTGTGAATCTTTGTAGGTGAAGTCACTCAAGGTCTTAATATTATAATGATGAGAACTTTTAGCCACCCCTCAGTCCGCTTCAGAAGATGTTATACTGCTGACAACTAGGTGTGATTTTGTCACATCAGAATACATATACACCTGTGCTTAAGACAGAAAGGTGATTGTGAATAAGGCTCATGGTTCGAAGGTACAGCAGGATGGTACAGAGCAGAAGGTTTGATAATGAGAAATTACAGTTTCCTGCAATTCTTGAGGACCAGAGGGAGGGAATTATTTGCTTTATGCTGGCAGCAATTTCCCTAAACCCTGTGAGATGGCATAGCTCAAGCTGTTGCAAATGCAGGCAGAGTAGCTACCAGCCACAGCTCTGAGTTGGAGAAAGATTCCCTGGGGCATGAAATACATTGAAAAACCTTTCTAAAAAGGATTGATCACTTAATTTGACTGCTTTAGAGAAAATCCTACATAGTCTTCAATTTCTAACATTCATTCACAGCTCTCTGGAAGCTTAATAATCACTTGTGCCATATATGTGTGTATATGTATTTATGTATATTTTAATAAGATAATCTAGTCACAGAGATAATCATAAATATACCGTATTAAAGGTATTAGACAGTATAGAATGTTCCTTAGCTTGGCTTGCACAATATGGTACCATAAGCAGCAAACTCTTCCTCTTAGAAAAAAGTTAAATCTGTACATGCATGTTTGTGTCTTTTTTCCAAGATAGGTATGCTGACATCAACCATTGCTAACAGTCCTCAAAACAAAACAACCAGCAGCATAAAGAGGACCATCATGTTTAAAAACAGAGAAGCTGATAGCTGTTTTGTTAGCCACATGCTTCACTTTGAGGGGTTAACTTTTGCCTCTCACTTACATTTTTACTTTCAGGAATGAGCAATTAATTACTTTGCTGCTGTCGCTGTTTTGGCACTGCAGTTTACAATAGCCTTTTGTTTTCTTGCAAACAAAAAGAGCTTTGAAGGATTTCAATCTTCAAAAACATAGAACACTTTCTTTCTCTTTATTTCTGAACACACAAAAAAAGTGTCTATTCTTATGTATATTTAATAACAGGCTTCAAAAAGAGCCTTATTGTGCACCTTCACATGATCTGATTGATTCTTGCAGCTAAGTCAAAAGAACACATACAAATCCTAGTTCTGGGAAACATTTTCTATTTAAAAATTTTTAAGTATAAACTTTATAATAAACTAGGGGAGAAAATGTAAATATGTTGTATTTCATTTTAAATACAGTTAAGCATAGTTTAAACACAGCCAACTCTTTCCAGATGATATGTGACTTGGATAATGAAGTGCTTCATCTTAAGTCACAGAAAGTTCAGTGCTGTTACTGTTTACAGTTAGAGGGAAAACTCTGTATGTCCTTATTTAAATAGGTTTATCTCTTAAAAACATGGAGATGCATATATTTATGTATATACATACATATATATATATATATATATATAGTCTTCACAGGCAAAGGAAAATAAAAGGCTGAGCCATTATCTGGTAGAATTAGAGTATATTGATAATACCTGAGACCTAAATCCCTAATATCCCTCTTTTACTTCTTACAAACAGGTGTGGGTACGGCAATGAATTTGGCCAGGATAATAAAATTTCCATTACCTATAATGGTTACAGAATTGAAATGTCCTAGTTAATTTAAAGTCTGATTAATTCAGCATTAACCAGTACATATCTTCTGTTCTAACCTATGAAATTAAAAATTATGAGTAAATCAGTTAAATGTATAGAATAATTTCATCCTTGGTAAAGATGAACTGAACTTGGATTACCTCTTAGTCTATGTACTATTTACTATTACTATTACTACTTATTTACTGTTAAAAAAATTATAGTCCTGATACAAGTTTATTGCTTCTTTCCACACACACACACACATATCACTTATAGAGGACTCAGGTTAGACTCCCGCAAATTGAAAGTATGGTACAAGTATCTTAGCTTTGAAATTAATTTTATATTTTACAAGTGTAGTATTTTGTGTTTTTAAATGTTAATGTCTTCTTCCTAGTCCAATAATGTCTTATTCCTAGAGAACCTGATAAGGTATATCCCCAGAATTTATGTCAAAACCATGCATAGAGTAAGACAGGAAGGCCAGGTGTACACTGACATGACAACGCATCACCCAGTCAGCTCTTGTCTCTGGTGGTCAGAAACAGCTTGTACTCTGGTGATCAGGGTGGCTACTGATGATGTCGAAGCTTTGGGGATATCTTTATTTATGATTACCTCTCTGTACCACCATAGGATTCAGGGTTTCCAGTGGAGACAGTTGGATTCAAGAGATCAAAAGGTTCTACATTGTAGGCAACCAGAATTTGGCTAATTCTGGCCAAATGGTCAGCTTTACAATTTTGTGATTCTAATCTTATATTGAAGATTATATTGAAACAGACTCACATAATATATAATGGACCATTGGAAAATATCTCATGTTTTGGCTTAAATGCCTATCTGGGACACTCTTATCTATAGTATGATTTTTAATATCTGAATATATTATCCCATTATATGGCTATAACATTTTTTAACTGATCCCCAATGCTGGAAATTAGCATATTTCCCATTCTTACATTGATAAGCAGCTTTGCCATGAATGTCCATGCAGCTGTACTCTTGAGAGGGTGGAGCTCAATAGTCGAGAGCATAATACATCCAGCAGACTGAAGTTTGGGTCCTTTTGTTTTCTTGCAAACAAAAAGAGCTTTGTCACCTTCTCATTGTGTGATCTTCGATAAATCTCTTAACATCTCAAAGCTTTAGTTCCTTCATCTGTAAAAGGAAGATAATTTAATCTAATTCCTGGGGCTTTTGTGAGGATCCAATGAGAAAGTACATGTAAATTCATAGTAAATAAGTGTTAGTTGGCTCTTAGTGAGCTAGTTATACTTATTTCCTTAAGATAAGCTCATACACATGAAATTATTTGTCTGTGTACATTTTTAAGGTTCTTGATGAATGTTATCTAATTGTTCTCAAAGTACACAATCCCAATAGCATTATCACATCATATTGTAACTAAGTCTGCGTTGGTTTGCATCCAGAACTAACTGTGACATCCTCAAGAGGGCTAGGTCTTATTTCATCTCTGTTCTCTGGGTGTCTACCACAGGAACAGATACACAATGCATGCTCAACCAGTGTTTGTTTAGGGACTCTCTGTATCTTTCCTTCTGACATGAATAGGCACATTTGTCATTTAACAGTACTATCTTTTCAGAGTTTCAGAGAAGGCCCTGCTTCTCGTTAATTCTGTAGGCCACTGTTGGTAAGTAGAATCAAGAGGAGTAGTTCTCACCTAAAGGGCTTATTTTTAAACTGCAGATTTTTGTGTTTCACTTGCAGAGATTCTGATTCAGGAAGTTTCAATTGGGATCCAGGAATCTGAATTTTTATTTACCATCTTCTGGCGACCACCATTCCTGATGCAGGTGATGTATGTACTCCATTTTGATAAGCATTGGTCTCTGGAATCTTTGCCTCCCAGTACCAGAACTCTCTAGGTTCTTTCCAGCCCTATGACTCTATAATGCATTTTTAAATATATAACCAACCAAAAAAACTCAGAGCCCTTACAGTTTATCCATAGGATTTGATGATTAACAGAAGATGCATTGCTGCTGAACTAGCCAAGCTTTCTGTTGACTTGGGGAAGAAACAAATGAAACGAGGATGAAAAGTTCATTCTGGTACCTGGCCACACCCAGCCAAGTTTCATCTTGGTACCTACTCACAGCATGGTAGGAACTGAGTTGGTCTGCTTGATTTTTTTTTATTAAGGTATTATTGATATACACTCTTATGAAGGTTTCACATGAAAAAACAATGTGGTTACTACATTTACCCATATTATCAAGTCCCCACTCATACCCCAATTCAGTCACTGTCCATCAGTGTAGTAAGATGACACAGATCCACTGTTTGCCTTCTCTGTGCTACACTGTTTTCCCCATGATTCCCCACACCATGTGTACTAAACATAATACCCCACAATCCCCTTCTCCCTCCCTCCCCACCCGCCCTCCCACACCCCTCCCCTTTGGTAACCACTAGTTCCTTCTTGGAGTCTCTGAGTCTGCTACTATTTTGTTCCTTCAGTTTTGCTTCGTTGTTATACTCCACAAATGAAGGAAATCATTTGGCACTTGTCTTTCTCCACCTGGCTTATTGCACTGAGCATAATATCCTCCAGCTCCATCCATGTTGTTGCAAATGGCAGGATTTGTTTCCTTCTTATGGCTGAATAGTATTCCATTGTGTATATGTACCACCTCTTCTTTATCCATTCTTCTACTGATGGACACTTAGGTTGCTTCCATATCTTGGCTATTATAAATAGTGCTGCAATAAACATAGGGGTGCATATGTTTTTTTGAATCTGAGAAGTTGTATTCTTTGGGTATATTCCAAGGAGTGGGATCCCCGGGTTGGTCTCCTTGATTTTGACAGAAAGTAGAAACTATGTTATCACTCAGTCTTACTCTGATTCTGAATGTCTGAAGACAGGCTGTAAGTGGCCTCCAAGGATCAAAGTGGACAATATCAAAGCCCATGAAGGCAGAGCTAAGCGGCTTCCTGCACTCCTGCTGCCCCTTACTGAACAGCTCAAAACCAACACACCCAAGGTGAAGGTTTTGAGAAGGTGGCCCTCAGAAAGTTCTCCAAGATGAGCGAGGAAGCCTTGAGGCTCACCTGCAAATTTAGCAACCGAGACCCAGAAGTCAATGCTCCTGAGAAAGGAGCATTCAAAGCAAAAGACAAATGACTCTAGTAAAGAGCCATTCTTGAGCTTGATTGTCAGTTCAAGTAGTTTTGGCTTGTGCAGTTCTTGGTAAATTATATCCACCTTTTCTCAGAATGGTTTGCAATTACCAGCTATGCTGAGCCTCAGATGAGAAAACAAATGCTATCATACATCACTTTTCTTATATAAAATATGAGGATAGAGTTGTTAGGAGGATTACATTAGGTAGCTTAGCAGAATACCTGTTACATAATACAGGCAGTCTATCATTTTTCCCTTCTTTTCCTCTCTACCCAACCCTGGTCTTACTTCCAGTCTCTCTTTCTACATCTGAACAAGACTGCTAGTTTGCATATGTCTTTTTCTTACTTTTTAAATAACCAACAAGAATTTTTTGAAAACATGACTATATAACAGCATATTTATTATGGAGTTTATAATAAAAATATAAATAATGATTCATAATCATGATCATTATTCAATGAATTAATAATCTGATAAGAAAAACCAACACACATGTAACAACTGGGGAACACTGACAATTTTAGTACTTTTATTTATTAAGTAATTCAGTTTATCATTTAATTTATTAAAAATGATCACTGGATCATCCATAAGTACTATAACAATTCAGAAAAAGGAGAAATCAATAGATCTAAATTTCCAGGGAAGGCATCAGGGTTTAATCTTGGCCTTGAAATAAAAACAGTTGCACATTATTTACTATCAGTTATTATACTAAATAGAGATAGGCTTATCTTTTATCTTTACCACTTCACTCTTTCTCTTTATAAAAGTACCATTCAGTTTGCATAGATGCACGGACTTTACATGTAAGTGTTAAGAGACAACAAAGGGAAGAGAAGCAACACTGACACAGGGGAAATGTGGAGATTTGTTCCCTGAATTGTTCAAGCAACACCACTCTACAAATAAACACTTTTGAACCCCAACATACCAGCCTTTCTTCATGTTTCCACCCTAGTCAGTTTTAGCCTATAACACATCACCTACACAATTCAATTTCTCATCATTTATTAATAAATCAAAATAGTCCATGGCATCAGAGTCTCAAGCCTAAGAAGCATTCTATAAAAAATCATGGCAAGTCAACTGGAGGAAGGTTCTGCCCCCCTCCAGGCTCTTTCCACCCAAAAACCGCCTAGCCACCTAGACTGTCAAAACTCAGCCAATGAGCAGCCTTGATACATGGAAACTGCAGTTTCCTCCAATGGACTTTTTGCTTAGAACAGCCCTCCCACCTCAGCCCTTTTCCTATAAGAGTGCTCCTCTGCTTTGTTCTCCACACCTGCCTATGGTTTTGACAGAGCTTGCTTACCCCAAATTGAAATTCTCTACTATTCCTGAATAAATGCATTTTTGCTTGTAAAAAAAATAATAATAATAATAAAATAAAAATCATGGCAAGTTACATGAAACATAGGCAATATTTTATTTTTGAGGTTATTGTCATGGAATTAGTCTGACTTTCCCAGAACCATGGGAATGTAATCAAGAAGAAATGATGTGGCAAGTGAGGTAGTGGAAAGTATACTGGCTTTGGTGACAGGTTACCAGAGTTAAGGATTCCTCCATTCCCCCCATCCCTGCCACTTGCTGTGTGACCTTGGGTAAATTATTGAGTCTCTCTGAGTTTGTTTCCTTGTGTGTAAGTTGAAGGTATAAAAATACCTGTACTACAGGAATTTTGTGAGGATCAAAGGAAATAATCTAATTGAATGCCTTTTGGAAAATATAAAGCATTATAGAAATACTGTTATTGCTGCTTTTATTACCATTTGCAGAACTAAGTGATCTTGCATCAGATGAATAAACCTAAGTTTGCTTAGAAGGAAATGATTCCTATAAAATGTACTCTTGGTCTGATGTTGAGCATACTAAAGTAGATATATAGTACAAGCTCACCCATTTAATTGTCTTTTCCACATAAAGCTTACTTGTGACTCACACAGTCAGATCCTTTTGCTTTATGAGGATGTTCAAAACACCTTTATCTATCCTAGAAAATAGAATTTCAGAAGCTCTTGCTTTTTCCTCTGGGCTTAAGTGAGTTTTTTCATTTATCAAAGAAAGGTTATATAGCCAGAAGAATTACAGTCTATTCCTGCTACTTTAAAAGACTCTTCCTCGTTCCTGGCTTGTACTGAAACCAGATGGTAAAACCAAGACTGGAACATCCTTTGGTGTCCAGAAGGAGGCCAGTCTGGCCAAAGCATTGTCATTCTTGTCAGCAAGCAGAGTCGAAAACATTTTTATAGTTAATCATCAGGAGTGCAATCATGCTGCCTCTAACAGCCATTTACGCAGTATTTGTCAGCATGAAGGTTCCATCCACACCACAGATGATGCCACATCGGCAAGAAATGTGTTTCAATATCCTTCAGCAATGAGCTGAGCAAATTTTCATGGCTGACTCCCAAAGCTAACAACAATAAAAAATTTAGTGCCGGACTTCTTTCTTCCCAAATCATATGGATACCAATACCTTGTGTTTCTAAAAAAACTAACTCCCTCCAGTAAGTTTGCCCAGAAGCACCTATTAAAACACAGGAAATTAAAGAACTGCAGCAAATATTTTTAAAGAAATTAACTTGCTCTAAAACGAACTGAGAGGCCAGAGTAATTTCATGGATGAGAGCCCACAAGTAACATCCTGTCTCTACCTACATTTCAATTGCAGCAAAGAAATAGTGAATATGAATAACACAGAGTAAAAACACTGTGTTTGCGAGCTAAAATAGAAGAGTTTTGGTGTCCACAGAAAAGGAAGGCACTGAATAATAACATTTTAAAATATGTCAAGGGGGTGAACTTATCAGGCCTTTATATAGCTGATGGAAGCTATCCAATTTTCAAGAACTATAAAGAAGTAAATCCAGGTATCTGGGGAGGGACATCCATAAACAACTCCACTTTACAGTTGAGGCATGTCTTCATATTCGAGGGACTCAGATGAATACTTCATGTGCAAGGTTCAAAGTAGAAAAATTTGAAGTAGAAGCTTAAGCCAGCAGCACTAAACTGCAATTACATACTACAATATTGCAAGAAGATCTGACTCAGACCTGACTTCATCGTATGATGAAACTGTGCATGTGTAATCAGCAAAACAGTGTTCAGGGCACAAATCATAGAAGTCTTAGGTTGTAGCTGATGAACAAAGAAACTATAATCCCATAATACTGAAGTTATTCTCCCTGCCATGATATTTATATCCATAGTGTTTATAACTCATTGCTTTTGCACAGAACAAAGTAAGATCATATTTTTTATGCTGACCCTAATATTCTCTAGTTAGCAGAAGTTAAGATCCCTGATGAAATGCAGATTTAGTTACTTTGGGTTGATAACGTTTAAAATGTGATGATCAATGTCACTTTTTGTTCTTTATGTTTCAGAAATTATCTGAGATATGTGAGTGAAATGAGAAGTTACTAGTTTGGTTTGGTTTCTATGCCTTTGAAATTAAGAGCATCTGTACTCCCACAAGTAAACCCGAGGCTATCATCAGTAATGCACTTTTTGGTTTTTTAAATATTTACACTGAGAATATGGTATAATAGCCATTAAAAGGGACAGAAGAAATTTTCAATAGTCAGAAATCCTTAAGACTTTGAAAAAAGATTAATTAGCATGCGGTATTTTAAAAAGATAACAATTGAAAAAATATATTTTAGAGAAAGAACCTGAGAAATTTAGAGTTTTGTTTACAAACTGTTGTGTTATGCCTTGTCACCCCATAGTGAAGCATAAGAAAAATAATATATCACATCTTAAAAAACACACACTAGAGAGCAATAATGTAGGAGACAGTACATGGATTTCTTCCTGAGATCCCACTGCCTAATTTACATGTCTTTTGATTGGCCAATCATTTTCATTCTCAAGCCAAAATGATTGGAAACAAGCTTCCTCCAACCCCTCACTTTAGTTGTTAACGGAGCCAATCAGAAAAAAAGACCAATTCTGAGCCTACAGAGTAAATAGGTTCAGACATTTAAAGAAAAAACATGGCTTTCTAGCTGCCCTTTGTTAGAGCAAAGATGTCTGATCTCATTCCTCATGGAAAAGTTGTTTTGCTATCCGAAACATAAAGTGAGCTATAAGCAGCTTTATAATAAATTTAAATGTCTTGAAATGCATCCCAGTACTGAGAGATACTTCTATTCATTAGCCAAGGAGCTAGTCATTCTGCGATGGAAACTGTGTTAGGTTAAAAAACACTGTGCAGAAAGAGGTTTCAGGATTCTGACCTTCTTTTGCTCTGCTTATTACCCAAAAAGAGAATTTGAAATCACCTGGAAATAATTTTTAAAAAATTTAAACAGGGCCTCTCCTATCATTTTCCTCCTCACATTTATAAGAAGCTAATAAAATATAGATTAAATAAAGCCAAAGGATCCATAAAAGCCCTCCCTTGTTATGTAAGAGGCCAGAACCTTACGTAATATGCATTTTCTTACTAATTCTTGAGATTTTGAGGGCTTTGTGTGATACCACGGAACACTGAATAATGGGGTTTAAAATCTTTAAGATCTGTTTGAATGTGTACAGAGCATTTGGACTACTTTTGTCAGTAGTTTGGTGACATCTAGTGGAAATAGTGATTTGCAGCCTACAGTACTAAGTTCAAATCCTATTGCAAAAGGGAACCGTTCAACACCAAGAACATGGATAAACAGTCAAAGATATTTCCCTACCTTCTGTCCTAAGTAACAACAGTGAGCAAGTTTAGGTAATTCTTCTGAGGAAAAGTAACTTGATATCCATGTCAATAACTACAAAAATGTTTTTTCTCATTATAAAATACATGGCCTTTGTGAAGAATTTGGAATATAAACAGACAAATAGGAATTATCCATAATCTTTCCACCCACAAATAAACACCAGTAATATTCTATGGATTTTCTTCCGGGCTTACATATTTTTGCTGATGTTGTTTTTCACTAACTTTGGATATCAATTTTATATCCTAATTTTTTTAAACATTCTGTGAGCCTTTTCTTGCATGTTATCAGGTATAAAAATAATTTTAATTATGAGGAGCAGAGAACTATAATATTACTTACCTTCAGAATAGTATACTACAAGCCTGGAATTTTGTGAATTCTATAAAAGGGTCCAGGAATGATGTTAAAACATGATTCCAATAAAGTTCTTTCATTAGCACTGTTTTTAAAAAGACCATGCTATCCATAGAAATGTTAAGTGTATGTTTTACATCAGCAAAATTTTATCAAGGACTTACTACATTACCAGACACTAAAGGTATCAAAAATGATGAGAAACAGACCTTACCTGTGAGACAAAAGTAGTCTAATAGGGAAGAATGAAGTATTTTTTTAAATAATAGTATTGGGATTAACATATACAACTATATGAAGGTGGGAGTGATGATCTTTAGAGAAAATAAGAAATGGAAAATGCCTCAAGGGAGATAAGACAGTTATGCAAGGCTTTGAAGAATGAATACGGTTGAAGGGTGTTTCATATAAAAGAAAACCTGGGCAAAGGCAAGAAGCGTGGAATGACCTGGCAGAGGCTCTTATCCCTGGAGAAAAGTCATAACAGTGGAAGATGTGACCAGAGAGACAAGCACAAGCAGAAGGCTAGAGATCTTTATCATGGAGGTTATGGAAACCCACTAAAAGTTCTTTTTTAAGGACATTAACGTGATTACATTAGCATTTTATGAAATCATGCTGACTGAAGTGGGGAAAATGAATAGAAGAGGAGGAAACCAGCCAGTAGACTGTCACAGCAATTCCAGCAGTTGATGGTGAGGCCTGAACCAAGAAAAAGCAGTGAGTTTAGACAGAAAACAGGGAGTTGAAGGCTGTTTAAAAGGAACAAACCACACAATTTAAATATGCTGGGTGATGGAGTTGTAGGTGCCAAGAACAGCTCTGAGTTCTGCTGCAGGTGACCAATACCTAGAACAACATTCAGAAAGTTTTTAGTTAAGGGGGAAATGTTTGTGATTTTAGATTATGCACTGCAACATAATTTAGGACTGGACAAATCCTAATTTGTCTTCTTAATATTATATCATAGACAGTAGGGAAAGAGGGATGTATACCTTATAAGGCTAGTTCTGGTCATTGAACAGGTGTTTGTTGGCACATAGTTCAAAGAAAAGAAAAATTGGCATGTCCTCACCACCCTAACACGAACAAACGCCTCTGCTGTAGACACAGAGTGGTTAACAGCTCTAATTGGCTTCAACACAGGGCCAAGGTTCAAGAGGCCAGAGGAATGCTAAAGAGGTTAGAGACAGAATCAAGGAGATTCAAAAGAAAACCTAATTTCAGCTGTCACAGAGATTTGTCAGTACAGAGTGTCACGAGAAAGAGTAAATGACCTGTCAAATTCTTTGGTGTTGAGAAGACATTTCTAAAATGCAAAGAAAATCAAAATTGCATCATTCCAAAGCTGTATCTGCATGCCTCCAAACAGATAAAGTAAAGTGGGGAGAGAGCTTATTAAGCATGCAATTTGGAGGCCTGGATTCCCTGAGCAGTGGCCCACTAGTGATCCAACTCACTAAGTCAACAAGAGCCACATACGGTGCCCTTGCTCTGTGCCAGGCAGCAGATGTTTTCCCCTACAACGGATGGAGTGCTCACCTTGGGCTAAGTGCTTTACAAACATTATCCAGTTTAATCCTCCCAACAGCCTATGAGTTTAACCCTACAATGCTTAGGGAGGTTAAGCCATGTTGCCCAGGCCCACTAAGCTAGTAAGTGGAGAAGCTCAGATTCAAACCTCAGTTCCTCCAACTCCAGAGCTGTGCCCTTAACCATTACACTGTCCTAGGTCAAGCATTCATTTTTTTAAAAAATCAAATTCTCTTTAGTTTTCTTGTTATTTAATACTGTCATGAACACGATGAACCACACATGCCACTAGTTAAATTTTGAATATCAACACAGAGTTTCATTCCTACTTCAGACTTGTGGCTCTGAACTGACTTTGCCGTGTACTCTTATTTTATTCCGGAGCATACAGAGCTGGTGTGTGTGAGAGACAGGTGGCAGCTGGTTGCTATGGCAATTGCTTGTCATTAATGATAGAGGGTAATTACTGCAGCAAATTTCTGTTTAGCTTGAAAATCTGACTTGTCTCCCCCACACCCCCAGGGGGTACAACCCTTTATATTCTCTACTCACAACAGCCTATCATCTTGTGTAAGTTCTGCCTGGACTCCACTTTGTTGCAAAAAGCTAAGCAAAGCCTGACTTGAAGATTTAGGAGAAGGAAGAGGAAATGAGTTACAGAAAGAAAAAAGCATTAAAAAAGTACACATTTCCCTCCTATACGACTATCTAAACTTGTTTTCCCTTTATTAAAGTGTGAAGAAAATAATCCCAAGTATTTCACATTCATGGACCAAGTTCCGTGGCTATTTGAATGGCCACACATGGTTAATTACTAGATGCTGACTATAAGATCAAATAATATTTTTAAACTAAGGGAACTATGGAAAAAGATTAAGATGTCCCACAGGAAGTGATTCTGATGAACTTATGTGCTTATTATTATTTACAAATCTTTTTAATTTAATCCTTTAACAGACTGTGTTTCCTATATCTGTGGCACTGTGGAGTGAAAACCTTCATTCGTACTTTTTATTCAATGTTTTATATGAATTTTAAAAGGACAATTTCTACCCATAGTACATTATAGACTGTGGTAGATAAATACCAGAAAAAATAGATGCCAAAGTAAAAAGCCCTAAAATTCAACACCTAAAATCAAGACCTATCATCTCTCATTTCATTCCACCCCTAAACCTGGGATCCAAATACAAATACTTCTCCTCGCTTTCAGTTTTTGTTGAAATGCAGCGCATTATTGCTTGACACACCAATGATGAATCACAGGAACTGTCCTCACAAATGGCAAGTCTGGTGATGACAATGGTGATAAAGTCTAAGGCCCGCTTCATAATTATCTTTTTCTTTTTTAATCCCGTTCTCACATTTAAATACCCTGCCTACACACAAATGGACAAGCTTTTGATCCAAAAATAGACCATTCTCCATAAAAATATATGCCATCTCTTAGAAACTAATGTGCCAATATGTCTGGAATCTAATCCATAGAGTTTGGACTATTGACTGAGGTCCTGTTTTGCTCTATCAAAACTTTTCTATGTGACCTAGAGCAGAGGGAATTAGGGTGGGAAACAACCCAATGGCTGACTTCCCATATAGGCTGTGTAATACAGGTGGGAAGTGGGGAGGGTCCACCAGTATTTATAATCCTCAAAACTGTGACTATGAGAATCATGGAGATTCAAGCACCCAGGAGCCTATAACATAATGACCAGGCTCTTAATCTAGGAGCAAACATCTCTTTCGATCAAGATAGGATGATTCTTTTTCATTTTGAGAGGCTTACAACTAACAGAGAAAAAATTGGGAGTTACATACAAAAAGCTATATTCAATTCACCTACTGCATTTCTGTTCCATGGCATGGAAAATTAAGGACAGGAAGTCTGGGGAAAAGAGAAAATTGAGAGCAGAATGGAAGTGAAAAAAGAAAAGGAAGTCAGTTGGATCTAATATATTTTAACCCACAGGCCCATCCTTGTTCAGTGGGGCTGTTACTACCCTACAAACTTGATTAGCTAATTTTCAGGTGGGAGAAGAATTTTGCCTATTTTGTTTTCTGATGTATCCTAAACCACCTGAACAGTGCCTGGCACATGGTAAACTCTCAATGAATACTTCTTGAATATATGAATAAAGCCATTTAACAGTATTTTCTGCCACTTTAATCCTTAAATCTTATTATCTTTGTTTAAATTAGAATAACCAGCATAGCCTATCAGGGTATAAAATAGTACCTGGACCATAGCAGCATTAATAAAAGTAAGTAAATCCTAATAAAATTTGGCTGAAAATAAGATATGGCCCTGATTTCCTCACCTCCTTTCAAGAAGCATTTAAGACTGAGGCTAACAATTTCACTCCTACAGTTCACTTTGTTAGTTGAAACTAAATGGGTCTTATTTGGCAGGGCTTCCCCTAACAGAGGTGCTCCCTGGGACCATAGAAAAGGGACTCAGGAGGACCCCATCAATTAGAAAGAAAGTTAGTGGGAGGAACAGAGCTACAAAACCTGCTCACATCTCTGAAGTCTGCAACCAGAGATCTCCAGAGAGCCCCCAGCAACTTGGAACAAACTGGGCACAGTAATTGCTTCTGTTCCCTCTTCCCCTTTCCTCTTCTCATTGACAGCAGGCTGGCTTCATCAAAGAGAAGAATCATTTGTGGATACTGCTGTTTCTTAATACACTTCCTCTCCATCAACCAGGCAAATTCCTCCCTGGCCCCAGAAGACATTTGGCCATGTCTGGAGGTATTTTTGGTTGTGACAGGTGGAAAGGCTGCTACTAGCATCTAGTAGATAGAGGCCAGGGATGTTACTAAATATACGATGGACCCTCACAACAAAGAATTATCTGGCCCAAATTGTCAATTATATTGAACTTGAGAAAGAGTGTTCTCCATTATCTGGCACTTACCTTGTGCCAGGTGCTAATGCAGAATGTTTCTTACACCTAATTTCATTTAACCATCACAAGAATCTCTGAAGTGGACCTTATTATTATCTTCATTTTACAGATAAAGACAACATAGGCTTACAGAGCTTAAGTAACTCCAAGTTATACAGTCTGTGAGTGGCAGAGCCTGTCTCCAAGCCCAGATCTACCTGATTCAGAAACCACATGCTGCTTCCTCTCACAAGTTCCACCAAGGTTAGTTCAAATGCCCAGCCTTCCCTTACAGATCATCGTATCAGCCACAGACACTACTCACTCCCAGAAAGTAGCTCCAACCATGGGTATGTTTAGATATTTTCACTAGTTCATATATTAGAAGTCATAGCCTGTGTGATAACAATGGGCACATAGCCCATGGTTTGTGCCAGACACCACTTTAAGTGTTTCACTTTGTGCGGATTAATACACTGAGTCCCCCAAACAGTCACGTGAGGCTGGTACTAGTATTTTCCTCACACAGATGAAGAAACCAAGGTTCAGAGAGATGAGGTCACACAGCCAGTGAGGGGCAAAGGTAGGGAGTTGTTGCAAGAAGTCCATTTCCAGTTTCTATAATCCTCCTTAGCCATTGTTGCGTTTCACTTGGTATACCTACAAAGCTGCATGGAGAAGAGGCTGCATAAGCCATTTAATGGATCTTGCCCCTTCCTTCCTGGCAGCCTATCCCTCAAGTTCCTTGGCAGGAACTAATCTTTGCTCCCTTTGCTGTTCTTTGTAGAGCTGCCAAAACCTCAGTAGATCATGATACCAAAAGTAGGAAGATCAGAAATAGACTCATCTCCAGTTTATTTGCCCCTGAAGGCAGACCAGCATTGCCTACACTTACTACTTTGAAATTCTCTTTCATTGTTTGCATAAAATTTTTTACTAAGTGTGGGATTCAAAAAGGTTTTCAAATAATTACTACAGTTAATCTAAATGAAAAAAAACAAAAAAGGAGAACTGTTTGCAATTAGGATTTGCATAATTTTTTTAATGCTGCCTAAGTTACCTACATTTGCAGCTGAAAGTAGGGCAGTATTTTAGGTGAAACAAAATGAAATCTATTTGTCAAGCTGACCTGACCTTTGACATTTCTTCTGAGCATCTCAACTTGTTATGGGAACCCAAGTAATTAGATACTTGAGCACTTTTTCAGAGAATATTTTTTCATATTCTCGCTTATTATATCTTAAGTGAACTTTATAAAAGAAGGAAGGTTAAATTATGGGCTTTCGAACATGAGTCAGGAGATCTTGTGAATCATTTTTCCTCAGCAATGGCCCTCACAATCTCACAAATTCCATCAGAAAAACATTCAACTCTTCTCACTTAAGAAATGCATGTTTTATGGGTACCTATATGTAACTATAAATTAACATAAATATATACATCACCTGCTGCCAATTAGTATGCATTTATAAGCGGTGCTCAATAACCCTTATGATAAGTGAATGTACATCAGAGATGTGATATCCCCGGGAAGCGAACGGGAATCTCAGCAAGTATATAACTTAAGAAGAGGTGGAGGAGACTCATTACTGGTCTGGCTTGTTGCCTTGTTCTGTTCGAAACCTTGATTAAAGAAATAACAAACATGGAATGCTAATTAAATTGACCAATTTCAATAAACAAGCAGGTTTAATTTGGGGAGCAAAAAAAAAAAAGATAAAACACTACAGATTTGCTATTCATTTTCCTGTATCAGTTCTTTGATTCCTGCTGCAAGAGTTCATGTCTCCAAAGGCCTCCAGATCAGCAGGGTAGCTGATTTGAGGGTAAAGAGAGAGGGAAATGTGTCAACTTGGTGAAGCTCACCACAAGCCACAGCTTGCAGACCTCCCTGAGATCGCAGCCCATGATTGCATCCTGTCTTGTTCACGGACTTTCATGTAGTAGGGCATGTTGGAAGTTGTGAAGAATGTGTTTAGGTATAAATAGTCTCGCCTGGCTTGAACAAACAAAACTGTTCCTTTAGTTCAGTGCACACACAGCTTGGAGGCCAGTGTCCTGGGTGTACCTGTTGTATCTCCACATAAAATGAATGTCAGCAATACCCTGGTATGTAATATTGTCTATTAGACAGTGCATAAAGGCCTACACTGTGTGTACATACCATAGCCGCACAGAAAACATTACCAAATGAGCCTGCTTTTAGCCTACTGCCTCATACAGTGGTAATTAAGGAGAACTGCCTTTTGATTTGCAACTATTTGCTGTTCTGCAGGAAAAACAGAGCTTAGACCATCTTGTTCCATTTGTTGTTGCCATGCTTAATCTTCTGATTCATGAGGAATTATTATACCCAATACCTATGGTGAATTTAATTGTTTGGCCCTACTCCTTTGGCAAATGTAATTATGGAGGAGGAGGATCTATAGATTAACATTTTTTAAAAGCTTCATCCAAGGAAAAATAAATAAAAGGAGGTGGAGTTTTTTTGTAAAACCTCATATTGAATAACATCCAGGGTTGGAACTATGCCAGTACTGAGCTTAAGAGAAAATGCCATTGCCTAAATAGGAGGTCAAACCGGGGCCATGTAGCCCAGAAGCTTGATCTCATCACCATTAACTTGGAGATCAGCACACACCACCTATCTCACAGATATTCATAGATAACTGAGATACATTTTGCATATGTGGATAAAACCATAAAATGGAGTGGTTTTGAATGAATCGGGGATAGGAAAGTTTTAGGTCTGTTTTTCTGCAACCTTAAATGAGTAAGAGAGCTGTACTCCCCTCAATAATTTGAAAAGCAGGAAAGATGTGCTATTTCGTATTGTGTCAATAAACTTCTGGGTGCTGCTAAGCAGTTGGAATGCAACCAGATGAATGGGTGAGCCCTAGCGGACACTGTAAGGCCCCACCCGTATTCCTAGGACCCTCCCATTCCAGTGGCAGACTTCCAGCCGCCAGTGTCAGCACCTCTGCACCTGAGCAACCAGTGCTTCTCGGGAGCTGGTGAGTGACTACCCGCTCCCTTACCCGCTCAGGTGAGATAATTTGCAGTATGTGCTTTATACCTTTTTCCAGAGTTTCACCACAGGATTAAGCTCCAGTTGCCCACAGTGGTAACTGGCTTAATACCACATCCTTTATTGGCTGCCTTTCCTTCCTTGAATCACTTCCCCAACTCCTTGACAGATATTCTTTGCATCTGGACTCCTTATCTCAGGTCTACTTTTGGAGAGCCCAAATAAAGACAAGATACCTGCCTTAAAAGGGCACACAATCTAATGGGAGAAAAGAGATTAGAAGAGAACAAGAAAGGAGAAGAGGGGAGGGAAATGAGGGAGGAGTAGGGGGAGAGGGAAAGGAGAGAGGAGAGGTATGGTAAATGTAATTATATGGGTCAGAGATACCATATGCTAAGAAATGTGATGTTTTGTTTGTTTGTTTATGATATCTTATCCTAAGGCAAACCCATATAATCCATCCAACAGATACTTATTGCATGCCTGCTACATGCTGAGAATGGCATAGCAATAAATCACCAAGTGCCAGCTTACGTTCTAGTACATATATGTGATCACTCATAAGTCATGTGGTGTAAGCATCACAAGGAAAAATAAAACAGCGTGTGTTAGTCTGCTCAGGCTGCCGTAAGATACTAGACTGGGTGGCTTAAACAACAGACATTTATTTTCTTACAGTCTGGAAGCTAGAAGTCCAGGATCAAGGTCCTATCAGGGTTGGTTCCTGGTGAGACTTCTCTTCCTGGGTTGTAGATGGCCCCCTTCTTTCTGTGCCCTCACCTGGCCTCCTCTTTGTGAACATGGAGAAAAAGAGGTATGGTGTTGCTTCCTCTTCTTGTAAGGATCACAGTCCTGTAGGAATAAGGCCTCACTCTTACAATCTCATTTCAAACTTATTACCTCCATATAGGCCCTATCTCCAAATGTAGTCATATAGAGGTTAGGCATCAATATATGAATTTTGTGTGGGTACACAATTCAGTCCATAACACAGGATAAAGGGAAGGATAGTAACATAGAAGTTGAGCTTATACTGTTCAAATCAGTTAGGAATTTAGCCCTCAAATTTATTCAGTATCTGCTTGGAACAGGCATGGCTGTGCATTAGTTGACTACTATCATCACTGTGGATTTTAATATGATAAAATTTATGATCAGAACTCTGAAGTAATAGAGAATATATTTTACTTGTATAGAGTAAAAATGTTTTCTCCCCCATTTTTATCTCTATGACTTGTCTTTATCATGTAGCAATGGCCTCTGAAAAATCAAGTTATGGTATACAGAGTTTTCAGTTGACAGCAAAAAGAAGACAATATTAAGTCTTTAAAGACATGTTCCTAAGCAGAAGGAAAAAGTAAAACTGTGGTGTGGCAAACCTAAGCCAACCCATAGGAGAACAGAGCACCCTCAGAGCTGCCCCATCCTGTGTCCTCATGGGCTTCAGAGAACACTGGTATTTCAGAAGAAAAATTCCCATGTTAATTGCTAAGCTGTTTCAAAAGCTGCCCGCTCTCCCTAGAACACGTTTGGCTCTCCTTCAAGCACTGTTCAACCTGACCAAATCAGGTAGCTGTATATAGACAACACATACTAAAAAAAAAAAAAAAAAACACCAAGACAGTCCACGCCTTCAGTATAATTATATGGTGCAAATAATAGAGTTTTTGTTAACTGCCAGCTCTTTTTGTAAAGCCTATCAAATATCAGAGACGGTATAATGCTGTAATTGCATCTATGAACCTGTGTAACATTTAGACAATAAGTTCCAAAGGTCAAGGTACATAACACATATCCAATATATTTCTCTGATGAGCCTAAGGAGTATAAAATGATGTGAAATGAAACTAAAAATAGAACGCGTTTTTCTGTAAGAAATATTAACTTCTTTAGCTATTACCAAATGCACAAATATTGTTTATTTTGAAGGAATCTTACATTAATTGCTAATTTACAATTTTACTTACTGAGAATACAGAAAGACTTGATTCAACATATGTTTGGTTTCACTTTTAGTTAATAATAGGTGGTTCAAAAATCTCAACTATGTTTTTGCTATTGATACTGAGATCAAATCTCAGTTGATACTGTCAAACACAGGTTACTTGGTCATATCAAGAAATGACCTCTTTAATGTTGGAGGGTCCAAGGGCTCAATCTTTAGTTCTCTATCTACAATTTTCATCTAGTCTTTTGGCTTTAAATCCTATCTATAGTCCAATGACTCTCAAATTTACATCTTCAACACAACTCTCACTCCTGAACTTAAGTCTCATATTTCCAATTGCCTACTTGGAAGCCTAAAAGCTGTCTCAAGGACAACAGCTCCCAACACTGAGGTCCTGAATTTGTCCCACCAACCCTGTTCTACCCACAGCTTTCCCCATCCCACTTGATAATAACTCTGTCCTTCCAGTGACCCAAACCAAAAATTCTGTCAGTCATACTTTACTCCTTTTCTGTTACCCACCACATCTAATCTTCCAGAAAACCATATTGGTTCAACCTTCAAAAGATATCCATAATCCAATCTTTTCTTACCTTCTTTACTATTACCACTATGGTCCAAATCATTAAAATCTCTTTCCTGGATTTTTTCAGTGGCCTTTCAAGGTTTCCCTGTTTCCACTTTTGAACGCCCTCCCTAAGTCTATTTTTACCAACACAGCCAAAAAGTTCCTTTTGAGTATGTCAGATCATGTCACTCATCTGCTCATCTCTAAATAAAATACAAAGTTCTAACATGTGTTGCAAGGCTCTAAGTGATAACACCTTCTAACCTCCCCTCTGACTAACTCCATTCCAGCCACATTGGTCTCTGATCTTCATCAAACAGGCCTCCCAAACTCTCCTTTGTTTGGGCTTTGGTACTGCTCTGTCTTCTGCCAAAAGTGCTCTTGTCTCCAGTCCCTGTGTGGCTGCCTCCCTTGTCTCCTCCAAGCATTTGCTCAAATGGCATCATCTCAGTGAAGCCTACCCTAACCAATGTGTTAAAGATTATAACTGGGAATGCCTCTCCTCACACCTCTGTGCCCTTCACCCTGCCCTATTTTTTCTTTTAGCAGCTCCTAAACACTATACACTTTAATTATTCATTATGTTTATTGTTATTTTCCATCTTAGCCATACATACTGTAAAGCACCTGAAGACAGAGACCTTTCTCTCTTTTGTTCACTGCTGTATCCAAACACATGGAACAGTGCTCAACATAATAAATGTTTGTTGAATGGATGCAATGTCTTTCTTAGTTTCTTTGACCAAGAAGTATCATAGGGTTTCATCATAAGAAAAATGAATCATCATATTAAAGGAACTACCTGTGCTGCCTATAAAACTGTAATATTACATAATAATAAAGCCAAACAAAGAATTTTGAATTTTAAAATTCTAACAATTTTATTTAATGATATGTTTTTCAGAAAAAAAATGTGTCTAAAACTTGGAAATAAGCTAAAAAGATGGTGTTCTTTCACTACAAGGCTAGGCTTGGCTTTGTATTGCCTAGGTTATTTCCCAACTATGTAGGGGCAGAGATTAACATGTAGGTATTTTGTTCAGTAAATATGCAAATAACTTCTGTGCAGTGAAACAGATAACCACAAAGCTTTATGATCCTATTGGACATTGGTTTTTACCTAACCAAGCAATCTGTTACATTTCCTATAGGTACCTGGGTTCTCAAAGCTCTTTGGACAAAGATAACATGTTACTGGTTCTCTCATTAACTTGTAAGATGAATGAATCTTTGACATGTTTTCATTCTACATATCCATAGGAGCCATGATCCAGCCTTTTGAAAACTATATTTTAACATGTTCAGTGATCATTTATCTTTTCCATTATTTGGGAACTACATTGAAATGTCTCAAGAGCTTAGAAAAGAAGGAAGTGAGATTATTAGCTAGAACATTAAAGAAGTTTATATTATGTTCATTAAAACAAAGATCTAATTTGTTAAAGTTGTAATTATTCATAACTTAATTTATATATTAATCAGAATCCTGAAAAAGCACAATCCAGTTTTTTGTTTTTGTTTATTTGTTGTTTGATTTCTGAAATAATTCTAAGTTCATTGGAAAAAATAAAAAGAATAATCAGTGAACCAATGAAAGGGAAGAGCTATGATGATTAGTCTTACCAAATATTAAAACATATTACAAAGCCTCAATAATTTAAAAGATATGATACCAATGCAAGAATAATAGATACAACAATGGAACTAGTAGAAATGGACCTAGACACATAAGGGAATTTAGCATGATTTAAGGTATAGCAAAGGTGACACCTCAAATCTGTGGGTAAAGAATGGCTCCTTAAATAAATGGAGTTGGTAAAAATCAGGGGGGGAATATTATGCTAGATTCATACTTCATACTTTAATAGCTTCAGGATTTCACTGTAAAAGATGATATCATGTATGTACCAGAAGAAAATCTAGAATTCTTTTATATTCTTGAAGTAGGGAAGGCCTCTCTAACTATAACTAAAAGCCTCTCCCAAAAACAAACGATAAGTTTAAAACTCTTAAAAGAATGTATATACAGTGTGTGAGTGTGTGTGTGTGTGTGTGTGTGTATTTTCCTCCTGTGTGTAAAACACTATATACAAAGTAGAAAGACAACCAAGAAATGTGGAAAAGTATGCACAGCTTATATCATAGATAAAGGGCTAATCATATATATATTTTTAGAATATATATATATTCTATATATTTAGAATATATGTGTGTGTGTGTGTATATATATTTATGTATATATTCTAAAATCACATAAACCAATAAGAAAAAAACAAACAATCCAATAGAAAAGCAAGCAAAATATAAGAACAGCCAGCTCACAGAAGAGGAAATACAAATGGCACTTAAGTATCTACTTCAAACCTATTCTTATATAATGATAAATGCAAAATAAAACTACACTGAGATACCATTTTTCACTTTTCATATTGGTAGAAAGGCAGACATTTGATAACACTTTCAGCTGGCAATGCTGTGGAGAAATAGGTCCTCTATATATCAGGTGTATAAATAGAGATAACCCTATTTATGGGTTTTGTGGTCTATCAAAAGCAGTTTGACAATACCTATCACAGTTAGTTGCACGTATCCATTGTCGCAACAGTTCCCTTATGGAATTTATCCTACAGACACATTTGTATTGTATATGTGCAAAATGATGTCTGTACTAATTTAATCACATATTACTCATAATGGAAACAACTCAAATGTCCATTCATGACAACTGGTTTAAAAAATAAATTAAAAAACATGGTATAGCCATACAATAGAACACTTGGCAAATGTAAAAGAAGAATTGGGACACTCTGTATGTACTAATACAGAAAGATCTCCAAGATTTAAATGAAAGTGAAAAAAGTGACAGAAAAAGTATAAAATCCTAACTTATTTGCAAAAAGAAAGAAAAATAGGACTATCCTTATATGCACTTACATATGCAAAGAGATACTTTGAAAGGATTCACAAGAAATTTATAATAGTAGGTAGCAGCCATTAACTCTAACTCTCAGACCTGCTGCTGTGGAGCATAATTGACTTATGGTCCTAGCTGCAGCCCCTCTGGCTCTACCACCATGTTTGCTCCAAGGCTGACTTCCCACATGCTGCCGCCAAACAAATGTCCAAGCAAGATTGGGGAACTTAAGCAAGCCCTTTCCAGGAAGCCAGGGAGCTCCTTTTACAAGAAACCCCCCCTCAGCCTGGCCAGTCTGTTTTGGAACTGAACTGCTGTCTGAAACTCCTACCTGATCATCCTTCCTTCTCTCTCTTTCCACTGGTATCAGACCTGCACATCAAATCCTATTTTCTGCTTCTCAGTGGACCATAGTTACCTTTTGAGGGGTGGGAGATGAGGCAGATGTGGACCCAGAATTATTATTTCTAAAACATATAACCTTTTTATGTATTCAAAAATTAAATATAAAAATACTCTCTAGCCATGTCTTTTGAATTATTATTCTAGTATTTCCTGCACCATCTGTCCTGGGCTCCATACCTGATCCACTGGAAAGACACATGTATTGGAGTTATAGAAATCTGCATTGAAAGGTCCCCAGGTGATACTGTAATACATAAAAGACTAGAGGACTAAATTATAAGATGAGCATAAATTGGACCAAGATATAAATATGTAAAGTGAACTGAAGGAACCAGAATGGCTATCATATTAACACACTGATTAAATGATGCAACTCATCTAATTTGGATTGGAGTGGGGAAAGAAAACTAGAAAGGTCAAGGAATAAAACACAGTTTTTCCAAGCTTTATTCCAGGAGAGAGGGAACAGTATTCAAAGGATTTCAGGTTTTCTTGTTCCAATGAAAAAACTGACACTCCCCTCAAAAAGATGGCTCAGGATGTCTTCCTGCTGCCATTAAACATTAAATAATCTCATTCCATTTTTTTGACAGTCTGTCCACCAAACCATGTTTTAGTAATAATTGGTCTCCCACATAGTTCTACCTATAGGAAGAGATCAGTAATTTCTGAAGAAAAAAAGAACTTTATTATACCCTTTAAAAGTATGGAAAACACTGTATTTGACACATAATTTAATTCATTCAAATTATGGTACCCACTACCCATTTATAGAAAGCTTGTATTTACTTCAGTTTCATTCTCTAATTGTCTGACCTGTGATGTTCCAATCAAAAATCAACCCCAGAAAGTCCTTACTTATAGCTTTATTGTCAACATTATTTTGCCAAAATAGTTCATAGAAAACCAGGTTTTGTTCATTAGAAATGCCAGGGACTTCTATTTCTCTTAAAGGATATAAGCCTATGTAGTTAGCTGAGGTATTAGAACTATTGCTTTAAATTTTTAATTTTCTGGTATTGCTATGAGGCCACAGAAAGAATAGTAGACACTGTTTTAGAAGATCTCTTCTTATTGGATATTTTAAATGATTAGTGACATTTTACCGTATGGCCTTCATTCTGTGGGCTGCCCTTGGTTAGCTATTGCATCTGCTTGCAAATATGCAATTAATGCTCATTATTCTAGTTGACTTTCTGAATAAGTTGTAAAGTTTTTGAAATAACTTTCCAGAATAACTAGTAAAACTGAGTAGCTACTCAGCTTTAATTTAAAATTCCAGCTTTATTCTATAACTTAAAACATTGGTGTTGCAACATATTGTTCTTTGGTGCAACAAAAATTATCATATTCAATGATTTTTGGGCTATTACTCCAAACCTTCAGAGGCTTTACATGACCTTATTTTCTATACAGGCAAATGAACATGTTAAAGTAGGTAAATAGCCAGACATGAGCAAGCAGGGGGTGGGGATTTGGGCTGGTGTTTACATTCAGTTAGGTATTTCTTTATATCCTAAACATTCCTTGTAAACTGTACCCACAGGAGGTGGGGGTGAGGGTATAGATAACATACCTGCAAAACTGACTGGCTGTAACATGGAGAAGGTGACCCTGAGTTCAACTCCATGTACATTATACGCTCATCTGCGTACTAAAAGTCATGTCCCTTGGTGCCACGGCAGTTCTGAGGCAAACCATCTAAGGACAAAAGGAGGGCATCACCCTATTTCCTGGAAATCCTCTCTCTACTCTGAGAAAACCCCACCCATCCCGGTGAATATTCCACCCCCTGCTTAAGCTCCAGCTATGAGACCACCCAGCACAGAGCCCACTGCGCTGCTCCCCTCTGGGGCTTGCCCACACTCCTTCCTCGTGCCTGTACTTTGCTTATTTAAAGTACTCTTCGCCTGTACTTGCTCAACCTGCTTGTGAATTCTTTCTCAGAGTCAAGAACCCTCTCCTGGTTAGGGGTCTCACCTAGCACACAGGGAGATCTCCCCTGACTGGATTGCCTGACAAGATAAAAATGATGCATTTATTGTGTACTGAATTTGGAAAGAGAGAAGGTGAGAGAAGAGAGGGCAAAAGATCTCAATATACATTAAGTATGCTTTTCATCCTGAATATTTGAAATGAAACCATGATGGGGGATAGAATTCCTATGAAAGCGCTGTTCTCATTATGTCTTCAGTTTGTATGCAGCCTCAGCTGTGTTACTTTTATTGCTGTTTTCAGCAAGAATTCAAGAGAGAATGAAAGGATAGAAACTCAAACAGAATGACTAGACTGCAATACAAAGATAATGAACCCCAGTGCACAGGACAGCAAATTAGAAGGCTGGGAAGTCGTTAGCCATAAGAAAGAAAAAGAAAAAGAGCTTTATTTCCACACTTTTGAAGCATTCTTCAGAAACCAGAAAAACCTAGCAATACAGTTAACCCAGTTACTGTCACTGCAATTCTTTCAAAAAAAAGCCAGGCTAACATTTTTCAACAGCAATTATATCCCATGAAAAGGGAAGAAGGGGGAGTGAGAAGAACATCAGAACACCCAAGCATGATGATGACAAACTAATCAGAAAACAACTTAAGATCTCCATTCACCGCAGCTTTTTGAAATAAGCATTTCCAGTCCTTAGCACCCTGCACTTTATCAGCCTAACAGGGATCTGGGGGGATTTCAGCAGTGGCTGCCAAAGGGATTCATATGTAAACTGAAACTCCAGCTTTCTAAACAGAAATAAAGATGAAGTAAAACACGGGCTACCCACCCAGTCAGGAAACAACATAGTTTGAGTTGTTTCTTTTATTACCATCTCTTCTTAGGTAACTCATGAGGAGTCTTAAAGAGAATGGGCCACTTGAGTTTATCCTTAGAGAGCTTCCCTACAAGTTTTAATCTTCCAAGATGATAAATTAAGATGGAGATTCTTCTGAATTACGGAAGTCATGATGCACTGGCAATTGATTACAAATGGAGCGTCCCAAAACAGGAACAATCCAAACCCTGGGATGGCCTTTCAAACCTGCGAAATCCAAATCAGAGGCCACTCGGAATATTCCAAGTGACTTTTTGACTTCCCAGAGAATTTTCCCAAAGGAAAAAGAAAAGCTTCAAAATCCATAACATGATCTCAACACATACCCCATCTAAGATTTTATATCTGATCAAATACAGTTAATGAAAAAAATTACCTTTTATATTTATTTTCTTACTATCATAGAAGTGTTTTGAGAAAATTATTTATGAAACCTTTTTTGTGGTGTTCTAACCCAGCAAGCTAAACATGTTCCATTTATTTTTAAATGAAGTGAAAATTAGCCAGGTGTGTTAGATAAGCTTTCTATACACAGGTCTAAATATTGACAAAGGGAGATGTGTCACTGGAAAAATCATCACTGGCAATTATCACGTTAGCATGTTAAGTGGAAAAAGATGTGAAACTTCTAAATGTGTCAATACAGATTATTTCATTTCCACTAGCTATCAACTATACTGTGAACATCAGTTCTTTAATGTACACTGAGCGTGCAGTTCGGCTTAAGAAATTTCTCCTCCATACATGAAAAAAAAAATCACAAGGTCTGGTGTGAATCACATATGTTTGTAATTACTGCTTCAAATGACCTAAAAGAAGGGAAGGGAATACAAATGATGACAGAAGTACTTTTTCCATCTTCATTCCTCTTGCACTTAGTTAATATGAGTGATCCCCACCATTCTCATTGGTCCCAAACCCACAGCCGTTACAGAAAATAGAAGCAGCCGTTAGAAAGTTGGATCATATTGTTGTGCTTATGGTACTGAGAAAATTGAGTACTGGCATACCTTGTTTTATCATACTTCACTTCATTGTGTCCACTGGTACAGAATTTTTACAAATTGAAGGTTTGTCGCAAACCACATCAGAGCCATTTTTCCACATCTTCTCACTTCAGTCTCTGTGTACATTTTTGTAAATATCACAATATTTCAAACTTTATCATCATTATTATTTTATTTGTTATGGTGACCCGTGTCAGTTATCTATGATATTGCTGTTGTAATTGTTTCAGGGTGCCAAGTACAGCACCCATATATGAGATGGTGAACTTCATCAATAAATGTTGCCTGTGTTCTGACTGCCCAACCCACTGGCCTCTCCCCTTCTCTGTCCCTGTCCTCAGGCCTCCCTATGCCCTAAGACACAACAATATTGAAATTAGACAAATTAGTACCCCTACAATGGCCTCTAAGTGTTCAATGGAAACGGGAGAGTCACGCATCTCTCACTTTAAATAAAAAACTAGAAATGATTAAGTTTAGTGAGGAAGGCATGTTGAAAGCTGAGACAAGCCAAAAGCTGGGTCTCTTGAACCAGTTAGCCAAGTTATGAATGCAAGGAAAAGTTCTTAAAGGAAATTAAAAGTGCTACTCTAGTGAACACATGAACTGTAAGAAAGCAAAACAGCTTTATTGCTGATATTCCCTTAAACCAAAGCCAAGTCCAGACCAAAACTCTAATTCTCCTGTGTTCTGTGAAGGCTGAGAGAGGTGAGGAAGCTGCAGAAAAAGAGCTGGAAGCGAGCAGAGGCTAGTACATGAGGTTTAAGAAGAGAAGTTGTCTCCATAACACCAAAGTGCAGGTGAAGCAGCAAGTGCTGATGGGGAAGCTGCAGCGAGGGATCTGGAGGATCTAACTAAGACAGTTAATGAAGGGGGCTAGACTGAATAAAAGATTTTCAGTGTAGACAGAACAGCCTTCTACAGGAAGAAGATGCCATCTAGGACTTTCATAACTAGAAAGGAGAAGTCAGTGCCTGGCTTCAGAGCTTCACAGGACAGGCTGAGTCTTTTGTTAGGGGCTAATGCAACTGGTGTCTTAAGTTGAAGCCAATCCTCATTCACCATTCTGAAAATCCTAGGGCCCATAAGAATTACACTAAATCTACTCTGCCTATATTCCATAAATGGAACCACAAAGCTTGAATGACATCACATCTATTTACAACATGATTTACTGTGTATTTTAGGCCCTCTGTTGAGACCTACTGCTAAAAAAAAAAGATTCCTTTTAAAATATTACCACTCATTGACAGTGTATGTGGTCACCTAAGGGCTCTGATGGAGATGGACAATGAGATGAATGATATTTTTTATGTTGCTAACACAGCATTCCTTCTGCAGTCCATGAATCAAGGAGTCATCTCAACTTTCAAGTGTTCTTGAAGAAGTGCATTTCACAAGGCTCTAGCTAGCTGCCGTACGTAGTGATTCCTCTAATGGATCTGGGCAAAGTCAGTTGAAAGTCTTCTGGAAAGTATTCACTATCCTAGATGCCATTAAGAAAATTCATAATTCATGGGAAGAGGTCCAAATATCAACATGAACAGGAGTTTGGAAGAAGCTGAGTCAATCCCTCATGGATGCCTTCGGGGCTTCAAGGCTTCAGTGGAGGAAGTAACTTCAGATGTGGGAATAGCATTTCAACCCTTTTATCCATTTTACATTATAGAGTGCTCCTGTATGTGTAATGAACTTTTCTCCAACTCATCTGTCTGTTATCAATAACTCACAGGTTCCCAAGCACTAAGACCTAAGTTGATGAATGTTCCCCCTACAACAGAGTATTTATCTCGTCCATTGATTTTGATCATGGAGGAGGATTCTTATGAACCCTAAGCCTAGCTAATCTTATTGCCAAAATCTTGAAAGTGATTTTTTTTTCATCCTCATGAAAAACTTGAAGGCTCATTGTATATCTATCCTAAGTTGCCAGGCATATGTTCAGGAATAAATTCTAAAACTGAAGCAAATTGTTAAAAAAAATGAATGAACTATAAAAGCCCTCTTATCCCATGTAACAGAGACTTCCGAATATGTATCCCTCAATAACACAAGTCATAGAATCAGACACACATGCCTCATTGACTCTTCATCCACCCTCATATACAAATGTTCATCATTGTTCAAGACATACCAAACCTATCAAAAACACATAATGGAACTTCCAGCTACAGAGGAATGAAGAGGTCAACGAATCCTGTCCCTCAAAGCAGGTATTAAACTGAACAACACTGTCAGAAACAACCACTCAGGACTCTGGAAACTGACCAAAGACAAACAAAAGGCGAGTACGTATTTGGAGAAAAAAAATGCTGAATTTTGTAAGAGCCATGGGGGACAGTGGTGTTTTTGCCTGAATTTTCTTCATCTCCTCCATCTTCTTCATTATCTCCTCCAACACCTGCAGCTCTGCCAGTGAGGTAGTTCGTCAGGACAGGACTATTGGAAGAACAACTTCGCTGCTGGCATGGGGGAGTAAAGGGAGAAGGCTGATTTAATTTGGAACCAAGAGTGGAAAAATACATGCCCAGTGGTAATGATAAAATCCTTAAGCTCTCCTAGTTTCAGTTGCTGTCTGGAAAGCTGCATGCAGGCATGGAAACCCGAGAGAACCCATTCAAAAGTAAAATCTGGAGCAGACTCGTTAAGTGCTTGGACTGTCAATGTACCAAACACATATCCACAAGCAGAGGGTGGAGCCTAAGGGCTCAAGGTGTCTGAGCAAACATTAGCTGACAACTAAGTTATGCAGGCACAGAGGCAAACCTAGGAAGCCAAGCTAAAAAATAAAAATAAGAATTTTTTTTTTAATTGAGTACACAGCAACAGCCACACACCACAGGAATGACAGATTCCACAGATAAAGTCTAGCCAAGCACTTATAAAAACAAACTCAACAATAACAGAACTCTCAAAGAAAAAAATCAAAATTCAGTTACTACAATGTATCATTTAAATGTCCAACTTGAAAAATAAAAAACATCCAGACAGCAGAAAATGTGATCTCTGTTCAGGTCAGGGGATGGAGCAGCTAATGGAAACTCTTTGATTGGACTCAGATGTTAGATTTAGCAGACAAAGACTTCAATGAAACTCTTTTAAATATGTTCAAAGAACTGAAGCAAACTGTGTTTAAAGACCTCAAGGAAAATGTGATGGCAATTACTTAACAAAAAGGGTATTCAATAAAGAAATAGAATCTATTTTTTTAGAAAACCAAATGGAAATTCTAGAGTCGAAGAAAGTACAAACATGAAAAATTCCTAGAAGGACTGAACAGCAGTTATGAGATAACAGATATAAAAAAATCAGTGAACTTGAAGATAGACAATATAATACATCCAATCTGAAGAACAGAAAATATTTATATATTAAAGGAAAATAGTCAAAGCCCCAGAAACCTGTGGACAACACACTAAAGCCAGAAAATGACATCCAAGAAAACTACAGACTTAACATCCCTCATAAACATTGATGAAAAAGTCCTAAGATGTTAGCAAACCAAATCCAGCAACATAAAAAAAGGATTATACATCATGACCAAGTGGGATTTATTCCAGGGATGCAAGGTTGGTTTAATATCAAAAAAAAACAATTAATGGATACAGAGTATTAATAAAATTAAGGGCAAAAAAACCTGATTGGCACACATTTCATTAGCCTGATCTAAAGAGATTAGATGGAATACTGAGAATGTAAAGATTTACCTTTTGTCTCCACTTCCCAAGAAGAACTCCTAGATATCTCCACCCAGTCTTGCCCTTCCTTACATTTTACATCCCTCCTCCCTGCTCAGAAGGTAAGAATTTAGCGCACTTAACATGAGAATGGGGGCTATAGGAGCCAATTGCCAATTGTGCTATATCTAAATTCACATTATCATCAATATGTAATTAGAGTTTTACTAGACCTAGGAACCAAAGAGAATTTTGTACTCAGTATATAAAAGTTACAGGATTTCTAATTCAAAGTTAAACAAAAAGCATGCTTCTAGTAGTGGTCATTGTGGTTGACTTAGCAAGATGATGTGTAAGTCAGTCATGGTAACCCATTACCCATTTTGGTAATTGATTTGGAATAATGGGCACATAATCCAATCCAGCTGTTGAGATATGAGAGAAGGGGGATGGAAACTTCTGGAAAAGCATTCCTCCTATCTGAAAAAGAGTCTCAATAAAGAGGCAATTTGTCACTTTCCCCTAGAGGTTACTAGGTCTGGGTATGAAGCTTGGAATTGTTTAAGCCATCTTGCGAATATAAAGGGAACAAGTAACAAAGATTCTTTCTTTGACCAAACCTTAGTCAGGCTCTTCTGAGCCCTCTGTTGGACTAGACCCAAGCTTGGCCTTCTATTTCCATCTTTGTGGAGACCAGTTCCAGCAAGGATTCTGCTCTCTAGCCAGAATTCCCCACCCTCTGTATCTCGTCATCCATAATATCTGACCAAATTCCTCATCTCTCTGATCACTTTAGTTTGCCTTCAGCAAGATTCTTATTAGGTCAGTTAGCAAAGAACTACTCTGCCTTATTAATAATTTTCTACCAACTCCTCCCCCACAATGCTTGTCTTTGGTATAAGTCCCCACTTTTCCTTGCTGTATTCAAAATTGAACCCAGTTCTATTCCCCAATTATAATAGTTCTAATTAAAACCTGATTGTACTGCTTTAACTACTGTCCAACTCTGGTTTTCTTTGGCACTAGCCCCCTTAGGAAACCAGTGGTGAGGACAGCAGAACAGGAAGAAAAAAGGGACTTGGGTCCTCATTGACCTTTGTGAGCTGTTGATCATATAATAACCTGTTTGAGTCAGGATTTTGTTGTAGTTTGGTTTGATTCAGTTTTTATTTTTGTAACTTTCTGCTAAAAGCATCTTAACACAATGGTTTTCTGTGATTATTGAAGCTGGACATTTCTGTCCTAAACTGTGAATGTTTTTATAGGTTTGATTGTATAGAAGAAATATCATTTCAGAAGAAGGTGGTAAAAGGGAAAAGGAATAGGAAGAGATGTTTCAGGGTAAAGGGTGACTTTCTACTTAATCAAATGGCATCCTTTGTTCCTTGCTTTTTTTCAAGAGTAACAACTATATCAGCCGATACTCTGAAATCAAGAGAAAACAAAGAAATAATAAACTTGCCTATAGCCTTAATAGTCCCAGGCCCCTGGGTTGAGGCATGTGCAATTTCACATTACCTGGCCAACCACACCCAGTGATCTCTGTGGGAAACTGCCACTGATCTTGGCCCAGCAGGGTGGCCCAAGAAGACTCCCCTCCTACCATCAGATTATAACAGCACAGAGCCCTTGAAGAATATGTTAAATGCCTTGCCTTTGTAGAACATTTTTAACTTGCTACAGTACTTTCAAATCCATTAGCTAATTGCAATCTTCAAAACAGTGCACTAAGGTAGACATTACCCCCGTTTGACAAATGACAAGTGCAGAGTGCATGAAGAAAGTGAAAACATTTGCTTAAAATAACTAACTACACCACGAATAGTCCATAGCCTGAGACTGCTTGCTCAGAAAAGCAAATATTCTCTGACCCTGCTGCAAACAGGCTCTGCTCAGGGTTTTCCAAGGACCACAAGGGCAACAGTGTCTCTGAGTATCTTTAAGTATACACTGAATACACACTTACCTACCTTTAGCCTCTGCTGCAGCCAGTTTCTATTTCAGCCTTACTATTTCCTATTCTTCCATCTTCTATTGCTTTTCATCCACTCCCCATGACCAAATGATGCAGAAACTCTAAGTGGGAAGTATTTAATAAAGAAGCCAGAAAGGTACCTCCTGGGAAAAAACGAGGAGAAACAATGGACCACAAAGATGTAATTGGAGAAGATGTATCATTTGCATTGCTCAAAGCCAAAGAAAGGTGGTAACAATTAACTTGATTCAAGTTTTAAATAGAATTCAAAATAAGAACAAACTGTTAAAAGCAAGACAATAGGCCCAAAATGGAGTTGCTTATGCTAAGCCCCACGTCACCAAACTGGGATGTAACTTAATTATAGTTTTGGTTCTCCCAAATGGATTCTTGAACCAGTCAATCAGGAATCACCTGATCAACAATAATTAGGTAATCTGCCTGGTAAGTTCCTGCCATACCCTTAAGGAAAGTAACCTTGTAATAACCAACACTGCTTTTTTGCCTAGTATAACTTCCTTGTTACTATTCCATTCTGCGTATAAAAGTCTTTTATTTTGTACAGCTCCTTGGAGCTCCTTTCTATCTGCTATAATGGAGGCTGCCTGATTCACAGATCATTGAATTAAGTCAATAAGATCTTTAAAATGTATTCAGTTGAATTTGTTTTTTAACTACTACTATGTTTTTTCCTCTGCTACTCTACTTACTTATGTGACAATAAATTTGGTTTTCCATACCAAACAATTCTCTAATTCTCTTCAGACAACAACTGGGTATCCTACAATTCAATTCGGTTCTGACCCTATCAACCTGGAGTTAGCATCAGGCTAACTGGGCTATGTCTCATAAGAATGCCATCACTTCAGAGACCATTCATAAGTCCCAGTTTGTCACCTGTACTTCTGACTGTGGCTATAAATTGGGTTTCTATAACACCTTCCTTATGCTTGATAATTTGCCAGAATGACTCATAGAACTCAGAAAAACAATTTAGTTATTAGATTACCAGTGTATTATAAAAGTACAATTTAGGAATAGCCAGATGGAAGAGATGCATGGGGCAAAGTATGTGGACACAGAACTTCCATGCTGTCTCCAGGCACACCACCCTCCCAGCACCTCCTTGTGTTCACCAACCCAGAAGCTTTCCAAGTGCCATGCTATAGGGACTTTTATGGGGGCTTCATCATATAGACCTGATCAATTATTAACTCAATCTTTAGCCTCTTTCTACTCCTTGAAGGATGGGAGGTGCGGCTGAAAGTTTCAAGCTTCTAATCATGGGTTGGTCTTTTTGGTGACCAATCCCATCCAGGAGTGCACCCAGGAGCCCACCAAGTGTCTCCTCATTAGAACAAAAGATGTTCCTATCATCCAGAAAATTCCAAAGGATTTGGAGCTCTGTTTCAGGAACTGGGATCAAAGACCAAATATTAGAACAAAAGATGCTCCTAGCAATTACAAAGGTTTTAGGAGTTCTTGCCAGGAACCAGAGATGAAGACCAAAATCTATATATCTTATCATATCAAAGATTCGCACCTTAATATTGCACATTTACAAAGCAGTCAATTGTTGCCCTGCCAGAACAGCTAGTGAAAGGAAAGGGAAATTAGTCTCTACCTTCTAGAAAGTTTAAAAATTAAGATCAAAGAACTAAATAATCAGTTTCAAAATATTTATAGTTAAATTTAATCTTGTCAAAGGTAGAGTTCAAACTGTTAAGTTCAAGTATGAGAAAAAGAAATTGGAAGTGATTGCCACTACTCTAAGTCTATTCTTCCTTGAATTACTATTGTAGAACTACTATTTAAAAATATTATTTTTCCCAGAGGTTGGTGGGGGGGACCGGATGAAGGGGGTAGTTTAATCACCATAATATTGCACATGTAATTGTAGATTAATGATACCAAAATAAACTATTTTTAAAAATAATAATAAATAAATAAAAATATTATTTTTCCCAGAATTTCACTGAGCCAAAAAGAATAAAATTTGTAGTGTAAATTGGAGTATATTTTCTCCCTTTTTGTGTAATATAAGCCACAATTAATCTGTTTAATTCCCCATACTTACTGGAGGCAGGTATTTTTATATTTAAGAGTATCTTAATAATATTTTATTATACTGACTCTTATACAAAATATTTCTTTTCATCTTCAGTTATATGAAGATTTATAACTGGTGTGCCCTGACCTTTCATTAGATAATATAGAATATATGTGAAAAGGCAGTTGGCCAGGAAATTACCTTTGGAAAGAAGAAGGTAGGGAAAGAACAAGTACAAATTCACAACACAGACTTTGAACAGGAAGTTTTAGAAAGAGAGCTAGGAAGTAAAGATTAGAAAAAACTAGATGGTGGGCAAATACAATTTGCAAGTTACTAGAAAGCTGACTGAGCAATTTCCAATGCAATAATTTTTCTACTTCTGTAAGACTACTGCCAAACTGTGTAGAATATAATAAAACTTTCAGAGTGTTATTTACATGTATGTATTGTAGGAATTTTAAAAAGTAAAATGCATAATCACTGTTGATTAGTAACTTTCTTTATAAAGAAGTTTCTTGAACATATTTCAGTAAAGTATTTTTAACATTAAATAAGATAGAATATATGAACTCAACTCTCATAATTCTGTTATTTGTTTTAAAAAAGCATATTTGGAGTTTCTAATAATAACATAGAAATTTGAGGGAAATAGAGACAATGCATACAACACACATCCAAAGAAAAAGAAAATCTCTCAAAAATTTTATCTTTAAAGAAACAGGAGAAGATGGTACATGCATGGAATAAGAATGGGAAGTCATGTAAAGGGGAAAATCAGAAAATAATCAAGAGGATTCCTTAGGAATTAAACCAAGTTTTAAAACTTTAGTAATAGGATAGGAAAATAAAAGTGGATAAATCTCCCAGAAGGTATTCCAGAGGGTACAGAGAAAATGAAGGGGAGGAAATTCTCAATAATATAACACAAGAAACTTTCTCAGAACAGAAGAACATGAATCTCAGAGAAAAAGGACCCAAGATTCTTACCAAGATTTATCATTGTGAAATTTCAAAACACCAGAATAAAGAAAAGGTTATTCAGTGGCAATATGAATGCTAGACACTAGTGTAGCAATGATGTCAAAATTCAGAGAGAAAATTATTTTCAGCTAAAAATTGTATACCCAATTTATCAGTCAAATTAAGATTAAATTAAAGCCAATTCAAATGTGCAAACATAGAAGAATTTAAATTTTTTGCCTCTATTTTTTTTGTGTGTGAAAAAGAAATTAAGGAATATAGGAAGCATTAAACCTTTGTTTGTTTTTTGCAAATGAAAAATGCTTCACTGTTTTCTATGGTCTATTTCTATGAAGCCACCAGAGGATATCCTTCAGCAACATGAGGGAGAAAGAGGAGGACATGGATTTCAGAAAGCAAAGACTCCAGCACATGAGAACACTGAAGGAAAATCCAGGGTGACAGCTTTGCCGCAGCCTAGAAAGTAACTAATACAGATAGAAACAAGAGGAAAGATTGCTTCAGAAGAGATGTCTCAAGGCAACAGCTTGAACTCCTCTAGTGTTTAGAATCATCTCAAGATACTATTTTTTAATTGATAAGTGTATGACCAAAAAATAGAGTGATGAAAACATAAAAAATTAGAAAATTTTAGTAGAAGACAATTATTAACTCCTGGGGAAATAAAAAGTTGCACAAGAAAGGAATCTACTCACTTCTATAGCCTACAAAAATTTTATAAGGTCCTAATTATCAAGATTGCATATATTTGATTATTTAATTAACTAAACAGTATTCTATTATTATTTCAAGAGTATGAGGGAGAAGAAAAGGGGCATAGGAAAGTATAAAGAGTTAAAACCTCCATTACCATTTTAAGAAATTAGTAGATAATATCAAAATTTAAGAAACTGAGATTGGCAAGAGTTGGAAAGGGTCAGAAACTGATAACTTTACTATAAAACTTTGAGTTCACTTTAGGGGCACTGGTGGATGGGTTAATATATTACCTTCATAAAAACATAATTTATTTTTCTACAAAAGGGACTAAACACTAGAAATATTCCAGTGTAGGTGTAATAGGAAGCAAGAAACCTAGGTCTAATCCCAGCCCTGCCAACTCCAAAAGACTGTGGCCATGTCTCCACTCTATTTTTTGTATTTGAGGCCAAGGCTACAAAAAGTTCTCTCAGTTTTACACTTAGATGCTCAAATCTACCATCATCAGTGAGACTATTTCTTGTGCCTCCCTTACAAAAATTCATTGGCTAATCAGAAAAACCCCAAATGAACAGCTTCTTTTCCAGGATCTTAAATAATCAGTCATAAACACATTCTTCTCTGACTCTGAGACTTTACCTGCTAGGGAACTACAAGAAATAAAGTATTACCAGGTAGTAAAAGGAATGTCAGTGCTCTGACAAGATCTTAATTGACTCACTAAGTTATGGAGATTTTAGGCAACAATTTACCCTGTTCTTAAAGTTTAAAAGTAGTTGCCATAGCAACTCCTAGACACAGCATATGGTATGTCTGGTACCTCCAAGATAACAGCAAATTCTTGATGAATTTTACTTACAATGTGTTGTGAACTTCTTGTACTTTCTAGTGTTTCAGTGGGCAGTGTTACAAGGTGCTAGTATTTGTTAATATTATCTATATATTTTGCAGCCTATTTTGAAGCATTTTTCATTTGTAATAAAGCAAATATTTAAGGTTTCCCATATCCCTTAATATCTTTCATTATAGAAAAATAACTACAAACTGGTAGAAAAATAAGCAAATGAACAGGTTATCTTAAAAATAACTAAATAGAAAATAAATCATATGTAAGATGTCCTACTCACAGGAAAAGGAAGGGAAATTAAAACTTGACACTATTTTTCCACTTACCAAATTGGAGGGATTGGAGAAGTTTAAACTGGTGCTGCCATTCTGCTAGGTAATCTGGGATTAAAAATTCAAAGGCTTTAAGATGTTCTTGCCATTTGACCTAGGAAATTCACTGCTACTAGTCTATCCTAAAGACCTTTTTAAAAGAAAAATATGCAAAGATTTCTGTAGAAGAATTATTTATGAGAGTTTATAATTAGAAATAATCTTAATACACAATAAGGGGTGATTTAAAATTAAAAGTTATATAAGCCTTTTCCTCTTGGGCATTTAGATTTAATGTGCTGTTTTTCTCTTATAAATTTTACTACAATAAGTTATGATACATTTTTATACAAATTATACTACATATGAATATATATGTTCTATACACACATATATTAAATAAAAAAACAGGTTCTTGAATATTGACAAAATGAAAAATATCAATTTACACTATATTTGTAACATATTGTAATGTATTTATGCAATCGTAGAAAAAGCACAGAGGATATATTCCCCCCAAAATTAAGTGGCTGTAGTGCATACCCTAAACTAGCCCCTATTGAATCATGACCTTGTATAATCCCCTGTCCTTGAGTGCAGACAGAACTGATGACTAACCAAAGGAATATGGCAAAGGTGATGGATGCAGTATTACTCTCATGATTATGTTAAATTATGTAAGATTCCATCTTAACCTATTGGAGAGAGACAGATTATCCGGCTGGCTTTGAAAATTCAAGCTGCCGTGTGGCAAGGAACTAGGAATTGCCTTTAGAATTACAGGGCCTGAATGAAGCCTAGAGCCAACAGTCAGTAAGAAGTCAGGACCCTCAGTCATACAGCTGCAAAGTAAATTCTGCCAAAAATCTGAATGAGCCTGAAAGCACATTTTTCCCTAGGTGAACCTCTAGATGAGAACACAACCCAGCCAACATTTTGGTTACAGCCTGGAAAGACCCTGAAGCAGAGAACCCAGATGTGCCAGGACTTCTGACCTACAGAAACTGTGAGATAATAAATGTGTATGGTTGTTTTAACCTGCTAAGTTTATGGTAATTTATCATGCACGATACATAATAAATGGTGGCTGTCTGTAGAAAGTAGTTTTTCTTTAAACAAATTTTTCTTTCTTATTTGTACTTGGCTAAATTTTCTAAAATGTTATAATAAAAATTTCATTGCTTTTAAAATCAAAAGATGTTATTTTCAACGAATCATCTGGAAGCAAAAAATAAGTATGCTTGCAATTCTTTAACTGATTTTGAATTTGGCAAAAGAACATCTTTTAAAGTGTACAATGAAAATATAGCACCAAGATTACCCCAGATTTCTATTTTTTATATGATCTTACCAGAATATTTTATTTAAATCATGTTAACATAGACTGTTTCTGAAATTTCAAGCTTTCTATATTTAATAATGCCTGCTGGAAAAAAAAAAAGAAATCATACTTTTAAATTTTCCTTTCCAATTTTGACCATGATTTAAAATGGAAAAAGTTATGTTGATTGTGGCTAAATGTTCTCATTTTTATAGGCCATTATGCACTTTAAATTCTGTTGGCATTATGATTTCATTTTACAAAATAAATCCCAACTGACAACAGAATAAAGCAAATTCTAAGTCAACTAAGCAAGAAAGTGTCATTGCAAACAGAAAGAACTTTGCAAACTGAAGCAACATTTCATATGGCTCCTGAACCTAAATTCCCAAAGTTTAAACAGGAAAGAAAAACGTGTGTGTGTATGTGAGCATGTGTGAGAGGAGGCCAGTTAGGGGAGGTTACCAAGAAAAGCAAAATAAACAAGAGTAAGATTGTTATGCAGATTTAAGTCTCTGCCTTCTCTATTTATAAGAGTTTCTTGAGATGTAGTCATTATTTTCTTCCTGGTACAGAGAGGAAGATACCCTTAAAAATGGATATTTCCCTTATAAATTTCCCTCAACGAATGGGCAACATTTACTCTGTTTTCAGAACTTTTCCTGTGTCTGCTCTTTCCTAATCAGCTCAAAATAAACCTTATGCCAAAGAAACATATTTGGAAGTAGCAAATTCTGCTCCCCTTCAATACAATTGGCTGAAACAAATCCTATTGTTTACTAGTCAGAAAAGAGTCTTCTGTCAGGTCTAGTCAAGGGGCTCCACTCAGCGTTCATGTCCTTTATCAGCTTCAACTGCTTAGAACAAGTCATGATGAAACACAACAGTCAGATAAACAGGAGGAAATTTTAATTACCTTTGGGAGACCCACAAAGATATGAGACTCCAAAAGGCAGCCAGACAATTGAGCTAAGGAGAGAGACAGGTGTCTCTGACTTCAAGGGGCAGAAAGTCACTTCACAGGAAGAGAAGAGGAAATGTTTGGTAAACAAAGTTTGCCCTGCCTTGCAGATGAGTCTCTCAGATGAAAAGGAGATCCCTGGTAACAGCTCTCTTCCTGATACAGGATGCCTTTCTAATGAAAATTTCCCTCACATGAGAGCAACTTCTACTCGGTTTTCAGAGCTTCTCCTTGGCTAAGTTACTCAAACTAATCAGCTCAAAATAATCCATATGCCAAAGAGGCATATTTTGGGTATCATATTCTGCTCCCCTTTTGCTCAAAGGCCAGAATATATAGACACCTGAGGAGGTCAATCTCTACAATAAAAATCAACAAGTGGAAATATTGGAACAGACATAACAAGAATGTAAAATAAATATAATACACTTAAAGAAATAAGGTGATAAATAATATTAAAAACAAGAAGTTACTTCTTAGAAAGAGTTGCAGCAGTACCTTAAAAGTGAACATTAGAGGTTTACCAAAAATATGACCAATCCTTAAAGATCAATTCCATATTAGTGGAAATAACAGACATAAGAATGTTGTTTTACCTCTCATCTAGTCACACTATGGTGTTATGGATAATATAGTTGTGAGTTAAACTTGAAAACAACCAGAATTTTGGGTCACAGAAAGGATTGAGAGATTCTGTTTAGATTGTTTGGGTTTCCCATTCCCTGTCTATCCTAAAACAAACAAAAACAAAAAGAAAGAAAACACAAAATACCCTCTGATATCTATCTGAAAAAAAAAGACGCTAGAATCAAAACTTTTGTTTTACATATTTTCTGTATTGAAAGCATATTACTTTAATAAGAACAGAAAACTTTATTTTTAGAAAAGAATCAGCATTTCTTCTCTTTCCTAGGCAATGAGACCATTTAGTTGTAACAGTCCATTGATCAAAGATTTTTATCTAGACCTGCTACCACTATGAATCAATGCTGAGTGGGCAATAGTTAATGTTTCCCCATGCCCATGTTTGATTTCTGCAATGACATTCATCCAAACCAATATTCACACATTGCAATGCACTAATGTAAGGAAGCCTTTGCTTTTTTGTTTTTTTTTACTCTCAGTATGTGCTCCACTCTGCATAAATGACCCATAGCAAAACCACACAATGCCTTTATACATAACTTCCATTACAATGTGATTTGAAATGACTGTTATTCCACTGTTTGTTATCCATGGAAAACACGAGTAGAATTTCCCAAGGACAATCTAAAAAGATGTGTAACAAGTACATCAAGAGTGCTGTGCAGGGAAAACTATAGGTCTAATGACTCTGACATATAATACATATAATAACCTAATTCTGTTCAGGATTCTTTCTTTAAAAAGCTTCTGATTCTCATACAAAAAAAAAAAAAGGATTGATGATAAACAAAGCAATACTAAACTCCTAATCTTCTCTTTCCAGCCTCCAATCTGGACCTTTCAGGTTTCCCCACCTGAGTGACTAACTTCACCATCCCCTCCAGGCTAGAAGATTCTTCCCTCCACCCCCATTTCCAATCCATCTCCAAGTCCTGGGGGTTTGCCTCCTGGATAGAGCACTCAGATCTGTCCATTATTGTCTGTCTCCCTCCCCACCCCCCACCATTCTAGAGCAAGCTAGATGTTACCATCTCTGGCCTGGACGACTGCAGGAATCTAACTTGTTTCCTGGCATCCACTAATTCATTCTTCAATCCATTCTCCAAACTACAACCAGAGAGGATTTTTTCTCATTCAAATCTGATATGACCCATCTCCCCATATCTTGCTGTCAACATATAAATAAATAAAACATTTAAGCTAAAAAATTAAAAGCTAAATATGTCCTTGCCAGGCAAGGAAACACCTACAAGTAAAGAAATCCACAGCAGGTGGGAGGAGGGCCGGGAGATCAGAAGTACCAGAAAGGAAGAATTCATGGTATTCGTAATAATAAGCATGGAAAACTAGCACTCTAAAGTGGTCTAGGTGAGTCTATAGGTCTTAACAGAGTTGGTTAAAACAAGTAAGTCCCATTCATTGTTCATTAATCAGGAAAGGGTCTTCAGTTAGATCCAGGAAGGGTCTGATATCCTGGGGTGGAAGGTGGGGTGGGTGTCACTCAACTTCATGGTCCTTGATCAGCTCCACCTGGTTAGAATAGCTGTGATGATATCCACGTCGGTTTTAATATCTCCCGTGCAAATACTGTTACTTGAAAAAAAATGTTGCTCTTACAGTACTCCTTCATTCCCACTCCCAATAGTGCAGGTTCCCATTATTCTAGGAGCTGATCCTTTTTACTTCTTCAGCTCAATCCTGGTCCTCTTTAAGGCCTGCCCATACTGGCTTTGTCTCCTGTGTTCCACAAATACCCTGCATCCCCTCTTGCTGTGCTGGTAAATACGGCCCTATCATCCCACTATCCATTTAACTTAGTTAAGCTGTCATTCTTCAGCTCTCAGCTCAACTGTCATTTCCTTCCTGAAGTTTTCCCCGGCCCTCCAATACAGGTAAGACTCTTTCATATATGCCTGCCAACAAAATTTGTTATTGTTTCTTCGGGACATTTATCTCAGTTTATTTGATTCATAGGCTTAGTTAACTAATGTTTGTCTCGTCTCCTTGACTAAAAGCTACCTGACAACATGGACTGTATTTCCTTTTGCTCACCATTGTATCCACCAATATCTTCTAACATGCCAAACAGAACTGGTGCTCAAAAAATTGGTGCTCATTATTTCTTTTTTTTTCCATCTTTTTTTTAAGGTATCATTGATACACACTCTTATGAAGGTTTCACATGAAAAACAATGTGGTTACTACATTCACCCATATTATCAAGTCCTCCCAAACCCCATTGCAGTCACTGTCCATCAGTGTAGTAAGATGCCACAGAGTCACTACTTGTCTTCTCTGAGCTACACGGTCCTCCCCGTGACCCACCCGACACCATGTGTACTAACCGTAATACCCTTCAATCCCCTTCTCCCTCCCTCATTATTTCTTGAGAGAATTGATGGATGGATGGATCAGTTTATCGTTACTAATTAGAGTTTGTAAATATAACAGAAGTAATGAAAATTTTATGAAAGTCTGAGCTTGTTCTGTATTTTGTAAGGGTTTAATTATGAAAATATGAAGAAATTTGATCTGTAGTTTAAAAAAATGCATTTGTCAAGATGGGAGAAAAAAAAGACAGAATCTTCAATGACTTCCTTAAAGCTGCTAGTAACTGATGATCTCGGACTGCTCTTGGACTGTTCTACCACCCACATTGTCTGATGCCATCATTCCAAGTCCTGTCGTCAGGCACAGGGTGGTATACTTCAGTCTATGGTACCAGCCTAAATTCCCCAGTTTCATTATTTTTCATCAGTTGCTTTCACAACTTTAATGTTAATTAAATGTAACTATTTTTGTCCTTGTGCCTTTTGTTTCTAACAACTTTAGCTTCTTTCTTTTAATGAAAGTAAGCCCATTCTCCAAAAACAGTTTTATGTAAATACACTTTCATTAATTTTGTGATTATCTGATGCAAATTTACCTGAGAGAAAAAAAGGATGCCTGAAGGTATAGAAAGTACTAATGGCACTAAATCACTGTTAAATAATTGGAGCTCAAAATACTATCTAAGTTTATGGAGTGTTTCTTACAACAAGAATAATGTTATCATAGGAAGAAATTGGGGTACATACCTTATTAAGCTATCATCTTCCAGTACTTGCCGTCATTATTGTTAGGCATGCTTTAGAAATTACATTACTGTTTACATGACAAATTAAACTTAAGTTTATTCTGACTCCCTTCTGAATGACAAGGTCTTAGTCCATTTGGGCTACTATAACAAAATAACAGAAATTTATTTCTTACAGATCTGGAGGATGGAAATCTGAGATCAGGGTGCCAGCAAGGTCAAATGAGGACCCTCTTCCAGGTTGCAGACTTCTTGTGCCCTTGCCTGGCTAAAGGGGGCCAGGAGCTCTGTCGGGCCTCTTATTAGCACCACTAATCCATTTCATGAGGGCTCTACCCTCATGACCTAATCACCTCCCAAAAGCCCAGCATCCTAACACCATCACAGAGATTTCACTATATGCATTTTAGGGAGACACAAACATTCAGACCATAGCAGACAGTGAAGGAAGACAAACAGAACAAGAGCTAGATGAAAGTTTGGAAGTTGGGAAGAAAATGGATGATGGTGCTGATTCAGCAGAACAAACAAAATAGAAGCTTCATCTTGGAGGAGGAAGCCCATTGGCAACAATTTGGTTCTTTTTCTTCCCTCAGAACCCCTAAAAGTCTTGGGAATTAGAAGAAACTTTAGAAGTGGTACTGTATAAGGCTAAGAGCTAGAGAATTTATTGAAGATAAATAGCAGTGAGATTCCCAGATCCCATCCCTAGGAGCAAGGTGAGTTCCTCTCTCCCACCCTGGCAGAGATTAGTGTCTGGGAAAGCTAAACCTAAGAGTCATCAGATACTCTAAGGACAAAGGAGCCATAATTAAAACAAAGAAAGTAACTAGAAGTTCACATATGAATGGTAAACCCCAAACTCCCTTCCCCCATGTGACTCCCAGAACACTGGCAGCCAACTTATAACCTCCCAGGCAGGAAATTGGAAGAAAGAGACCAGCCCAAAAAATCTTTGGACACTGTCATTTGAGGACCCTTCAAAGAAAGGGTCAATGCACCCCTGCCATGCTACACCAGCCAGTAAACACCAACATCAAAATTTAGGACAAATTATGAATACAATGAGTTCATCATTCTCTAATGTGGACAACCAGTGAGCATTCGTCAAGATTCTATTACCCTGTTCAGGCCCTCTCAAGGGTCACTTCCTGCATGAGGTTTTCACTGAGTCATCAAGTTAATTTGGCACTAATAATTAATAATCTATCTTATTGTGTACTGGTATGTTTTAACACCTGTTAGATAAGTGCTATCCTTGACAGCACAGGTACATGTCCATATATCCAGTTACCTCCTAAACTGTCACTTAGATATCCCTATTTCCCTCCAACTTAACATGTCCACAAGTGAACTCATCATCCTGCATTTCAAACCTGTGTTCCCTGTCTCATTAAACAGCACTTCCATCTACCCAATTACCCGTGTCAGAAATCTAGCCTCTCCTCTCCTTCATACACAATCTTTCAACAAAATCTGCTCATTCTTTCTGTATGCAACTCAAATACATCTCTATCTCCACTCCCTTATTCAAAACACTTCAGTGGCTTTCAATCTCACCTTGAATAAAATCTGAACTCCTTTAAATGCTGGCGATACCCTCCACAGTCCAACTTCTGCTTTCCTTTCCAGCTTCAAAGACCCCACACTCCACAACAAATGGAGTCTTTGCAAAATTTCTTCCCATACCAGGAAGGCTTTTCCTCCCACTCCTCCTCTAGCTAACTCTTACACGTCCCTTAGGTCTCAGAGAGGAGTTCCCCCATCAAAGTTTATCAGACACCTCTATTATCCTTTTGCATGGCACCCCACACTTTCCCTTCATAGCATTTATGTTTGGTAGATAAAGTGTGTCCTGTTCGGTTTTTCATTTAATATCCATCTCATCTGTGACCCTGTAAACTCCACAAAAGCAGGATGATGGATGTTTACCATTGTATCCCCAATGATACAATAACAATACAATACAATAACAATCTTGTTATTGTATCCCCAGCACAGGGCATAGTGTATAATAAGGCATGCAAATGTTATCTCCCTTTATTAATAATTTTACTCCCTGACTTCAACTAAACTCACCAAAACATGTGCTCAAAGCATACAAGCATTTAACAAATATTTCCTAAAATGAACTGATAAGTCCTGGTTATGTCATTCTGCATTAATGGGGAATAGAGTAATATGGAGCCCACCTTTAAACAACAATCTGAAATTCCTACCATTAACATTAATTCAGTACTGATCTACTTCGCATTCTGTTTTACTTTTTGTGAACTGTGCTATATTGTGAAACATGGAAGTCAATATTGAAAAAACTAAATTATATGCCTACATTTATATAAATTATATAATTGCTCACATGGTGGATTATTACAGAATATTACCAATTCATTAGTTACAATAAACTTCTTTTCCAAAGAGTTATATAAAACACACATGGAATTACTTCATTTTTAGTTTCTCCCCCTACAGTATAAATCATTTTTCTCTGCCTAAGATATTTCTATCTCTCCAGCAGGTTAATCCCAGGAGGTTTAGCAACTGCAATTACTACATTTAAATATTCCACATATCTGTCAAGACTTAAAAGAATTCTGTAGTGTCAGTTTAAATATAAATATATATCATTCTAGTTAATCATCACTTAAGGCAGTTTTGAAAACCATGCTACTTACTGCTGCAAACTTCAATGTTATATTGTATATGTTGTGTAGTTTGCTATATTGCAACTCTCTGTATTGATTTATTGGTTAAGAAAATGTCCGTACTGATTCTGCCAAGCATAAGTGTTCTTTTTATACAGAAAATACATAATTTCTCACTGAAGTAAACTTGTCAAGATCATTTCATCTAATCATTGAAGAGAAAAGAACACCAGAAAAATCACTCTGTGCTTTACATAGAGCTCGAAGTGACGTTGGAAATCTCATATAAATATAATATTTCAAGAAAATTCTAGCAAAACATATAACAAGCTTTTCATTGGTTTCCTCTGCTTCTAAAGGAAACCTTTATATTTACCAGTGACCATACTAACAGTCAATAGCTTTCATTCTTCTTTTGCCTTTTAATGTAGTGCAGATTTTGTGCATTTTGTAATTTCATCTTATAAACAGCTTCAATGACCCTGCAATGAAAATCAAGCATTTTGATGGTATAGTAACTACAGCTACATAATTTTACACTGGGATGGGTCATAGGGTGGCTATATTTACCTTTAAGTTAGATTTGTTCATGTGTCTGTATTTATTTATCCTACTTGAATAGCCCTTACAGTGAAGATAAAAGTGTAATTATTTTTACAACAATGAAAGATTCAGGGTGCCAGAACCTAATATCCTAGTGCCCAGAAACCATAACTAGCACCACTGAATAGCACTTCAAGGCTCTTAATCTCCATGACAACCTACCTTGCGTTATTCAATAAAATACCACTTTGCATGCATACAAACATATTCTTTATGCACCCAGTCTACTTGTTAATAAATATCACCTGCACTGAACACCAAAAAAGAAAATCCTTCCTTTTAAATAACTCTTGAGTTCTCCCCATAAAACTAATTAATTGAACTGAAAAATAATTTATATCTTTATATCTATAGCACACCTACACAATAAACCACCAAAAGAATTTCTGAAATAGATGTTGAAATTGATACCTTCTTCAATGTGAAATGCTATAAAGACACTACCCCCAAAACACTCTTTGGTGCTGTATCAATAATATTTTCTTGTGGTGAGTTGGTATTTCTACTTTAGACCTAGGTTGATGTTCTACCATGAGGGAAAATATGCTGGTACATGTTTAGGGTTTTCTGTTTACTCTCTTAATTGTTAAAGACAATCCTTTAATTTTTAGGGTAAGACTGACAGGTTTGTTGATTGTTCTGGTTCTTGATATCTCCTTTGGGACACAGGATGTTTGAACAAAATGTTCAAAAAGAACATTTCTTTGGTTTTTTTTGTTCGAAACATTGAACAAAACATTTTGCTTCTTATTTTTACAATCAAGAATAGATCAGGAAGAATCAGAAGAGAAAACCTGAAACATTCAGGATTTGGTTTTCCCTGCCTACTTTACTTAAAGGTGCTGGCATGGAAGATAAAAGTAGTATGTAAAGTGAGATTTGAGAGTCTTTGTTGATTGGTCTATCCCTGTCTCATTTTTTGATAGGAACAGAAATGGTTTATTGCATAGAACCTTACTTTCTTTTTAAACTGTCAGACAAAGGTGGCTTCTGTATAAATCACAGTAGCATCAGAAGGAGAGAAGATCTTGAACATCAGAGAACCTGGTACAATGTGCAGGACATTGCAAGTTCTGACCAAGATAGATCACAACTTATTTTAGATGATGGTTCGTTTTCTTATGATAATTTTCTCCTTTTGTGTCTCTGGTTCCTTTTTTAAATGGTTGCTTTACTCTCTTGCCTACTTACTTAGCATACTAAGGTGATATTAATTACTGTACAGATTACATAAACTCTTAGATTTGTAAAAAATATTTTGAATATAATAACCACTATCTAAAGAAAACAACTAAAAAAAGATGCTATAACTAAGCTTCCCTAACTATTGTAAAACTCCTCCTGTCTAGATAATTTCATATGAGTTGTGCTTATCACATCCACAAGCCATTCATTTTAACTTTACCTGCACAGTATGGTGCTTTTTTTTTTCTTCCCTTCCATAATGACAGTACTTTCAGGATCCTAAGGCTCACCCTACTCATTATGGTAGTCAACACAGAATCAGAAAGCCGGTCATGCAGATACTCTAACAAACTCTAATACACACTATTAAATTAGTCAATTCATTGTTTTCTTTGAATTAAAAAAAAACTATTTCAGCCACATATTTTGTTGTACTGCATAACTGGATTGTTTTTCCCGAATTGAGTGGGGTTTTTTTGCATATACAAATACTTTGAAGTGTAGTGATTATTAAATGACAATAGCAGACACCTAGGCAATCTGTTTCTCACGGTTCTGAGAGCTTAGGCAAATAGGCATACCTTATAAAACATCATGAATCTATTCACTGAAATTTGGGTAGGTCTTTAACTAACAAAGGTGACTTTTTTATTTACTTAATAGCCCCTCCAACTAGTCTTTGACCTCCTCGAGAGCCAGTACGGTATCTATCTAATTTCTCTAATTTCCAAACAGTAGCCACACCACATAAAAAATGTCTGTTTAATCTAACCAAATTAAATTCCAAGCAAAATCACTTTCAAGTACAACATTCTAATCATTAGGTTCTAGTGAATTTCTTGCTTGGTATTGGGTTAGAAGTCTTCTGCATTTAGAAGATTTAAAATTGGTCCATTTAAGCAATTTCCAATCGCTTTGATTAGTGCATTAAAGCTGAGTATCAACATTTCTATTTTTGTGTCTTTAAATATTGCTATGAATAGCAACAATACATCCTCAGCAGCAGGCTTTTTCCCTGACACTACCATGGTGAGAAAAGGACTATAGTAAGACCCAGTAACCCTGATTGAGAAGAAAATAGCATTTCTCCCACTATTTTTAAGTGAATATAATTCCTACAAAATGTATCCACCAAAATAAGGTTTTATAGGCACAAAAATATGAAGGAGACCATGAAAAACACATGTAATTTTCCTTTTGCCTTCAGGAAGAATAAAACCAACACCCCAAAAAAGCATTTTATTATCTGAAAAGTCACCAAAGGAGACTTTAGGTGATTAATCTTGTCACTCATTTAGTGGTTCACAACACAACACTTATATAAAAATAACCCAAATTGACAATACAGCTGAAATGTAAACTCACCTTTTCTGGTTTAACCCTCAATCAAGCTAATAAATTTCTTATGTAAGGAATAAAATAATTCTCGGAGGATTCAAGATGGCAGCATGAGAGGTGACACGGAGAACTCCTCCCAAAACCACAAATGGTACAAAAATATGGTTAATTAATGCAACTAGCCCTAGAACTGCAACAGGAAGGAAGGCTGAACCAGACTGCATGCAGACCTCACAAATGCAGCAGACCTCGTGAAACAGGGTAACATAGGAGGACCTTAATATGGCAGGACCCAAGCCCTTCCCCCGCGCCAGCTCACCAGCAGGAGGAAGAGAAATCGATTGGGGAGGGGGTGGAAGCCTCGACTGCAGAACACCTAGCCCTGGAGATCTGCTATGTGAGCGGAAGCCTATATTGTGTGGTGCTCTGGGCATTGGGGAACTTGGACGGGTGGAGTGCTTGGAAGACTGACATTCTATGGAGGAGAGGATCCACACCTGGCTGCTCTGTGTCAGAGGAGGGGCGGGCAGTATGACAGGCTTCCTAGCAGCGAGAGGGCTGCTGAAGGGGCGGACTTTGCATGGAGCTTGCTGCACGAGACAAGGGAGAGCAGGACAAGGTCGTTTGGTGTGCTCTGCCCATCTGGTTGTGAACTTTGAGGAGCTTCAGGTGCTCCATCCCCCCGGCTGCCTGCTCAGCTCCAAAGCCCCCCACCGTGACACACAGCCTGATGAGCCTTCCTACTGGCCTGACAACCCCAGCTCGCAAACTGGAAGTCACTGCGCAGGCGTCAGACCAGCCAGAGGGAGGCCCCGCCTACAACAGCTAGAGATGCAAAGCACAGAGGCTTACACATGTGTGCTTGGCCCACTGGCTCTGACACAGGAGACAGGCACCGCAGATGGGAATAAGTAAACACATCTTTCCACTCCCAAGGCACATGCTCCACTCCCCTACGACCCCCACCCTCACTCTAGGGGCTGAGCAGCTCCAGAGACTGGAGTTTCTGGGCACTATTGGGCACCACACAAAAACATGAAACATCAAAAGAACATGGTTCAAACCAAAATCTCACAAACCCCAGAAAGAGGACCAAATGAAACTGAACTCACAAATCTTCCTGAGAGTTCAAAATAAAAATTATAAACATGCTTATGGAGGTACAGGAAACAAATTTAAGTCGGAGATTCAATCATTAAGAAATTATGTATCTGAAATGAAACATACAATGGAGGGATTTAAAAGCAGATTCGATGTAGTAGAAGAGATGGTAAACGGAATAGAAATTAGAGTAGAGGAATACAAAGAAGCTGAGGCACAGAGAGAAAAAGACTCTCTAAGAATGAAAGGACATTGAGAGAACTGTGTGACCAATCCAAACGGAACAATATTCACATTGTAGGGATACCAGAAGAAGAAGAAAGAGAAAAAGGGATAGAAAGTGTCATTGAGGAGGTAATTACTGAAAACTTCCCCAATCTGGGGAAGGAGATAGTCTCTCAGGTCATGGAGGTGCACAGATCTCCCAACTCAAGGAACCCAAGGAGGACAACACCAAGACATATAATAATTAAAATGGCAAGTCAAGGATAAGGACAGACTATTAAAAGCAGCCAGAGAGAGAAAAAAGATCACATACAAAGGAACCCATCAGGCTATCATCAGACTTCTCAACAGAAACCTTACAGGCCAGAAGAGAGTGGCATGATATACTTAATGCAGTGAAGCAGAAGGGCCTTGAACCAAGAATACTCTACCTGGCAAGGTTATCACTTAAATTAGAAAGAGGGATTAAACAATTTTCAGATAAGCAAAAGCTGAGAGAATTTACCTCCCACAAACCACCTCTACAGTGCATTTTGGAGGGACTTCTATAGATGGAAGTACTCCTAAGGCTAAATAGATGTCACCCAAGGGAAGACAAAGAGTATAGAATATGATTCATAACATACAAAGAATGGAGGAGGAAGAAAAAAAAAAGAACCTTAAGCTTGTGTTTGTCATAGTATTCGAAGTAAGGTAAATTAGACTGTTAGATAGTAAGCGAATTGCCCTTGAACCTTTGGTAACCACCACGAATCTAAAGCCTGCTGTAGTCGCCTGTGACCACCAGTCAAAGCGGGTACCTGCGAAAGAGGGCTCAGGCCTGAGAGACAGAGGGCCGAGAAGAATGGAGCCAAGACAAGACTCTGATCAAGGCTCAACTTTATTAGGCAGGGCTACAGTATTTATAGGCAGAATCAGTCCTGCCCTAGTTTCCAAGGTAACAATGACGTCAGGGCATCAGCTGATTTCTCAGAAATGCTCCACTGAAGAACATGAAACTTAACTCAGAAGAATATGAAACTTAACTCATGGCCAAGAGGAAATAACGTAGCAATCAAACAAAGATAATCTGTGCAGCTGCTAGGCTGCCACAACTCCCCCTTTTTTATTTTTTATGACAAACTCCTTTGTCATAATAGAAGACTGTGCCTGTCTTAGGTTGAAAGGCACAAAGGAGATCCTTACCCGTCATCAGACTCCAAACAGCATGGTTTGTGTCTTGTCTTAGGTTGGTATCTCCCTTTGTCAGTCTTACCCGTCTTTGACTAACCAGCCTCTATTCTGGCACTCGGGGTCAGACATCTTGTTTGAGTTGAGCCAGCCATACATGCACTTGCTGTGCATCGGTGGAAAATTCCTCTGACTGAAGGGCCATGAGAATCTTTAAAGTGGAAACATTGAAGGCACATTGTTGACGTCGATATCTCATCAAGCAATTACAAAGTAGTAGAAGTAAAAGCAAACAAGCAAATACACAGCAGTACAAAAAGATCCAGGAAGGATCAAATAATTTCTTAATGTTATCCCAAACTTTAGCAAAGACGGTAGTATTAATATCCCAAACTTCAGCTCTAGTTTCATTTAGTTGAATAATCTGATTAGAAAGGGTGAGGGAAAAATTCAAAAATTGAGCATTCCAAGGGCCTTTAATAAATTGGCTAAGTTGTAATTGGGCAGCAGTAAGATTTTTAATTTTATAGGGGGTCATGCAAATATTAGGATATCTAGGACCACAACTTAATTTAGCCATAATAGCCAAGACTCCAATTTCTTCTTGAAGCAAATCTATTTGTTGTTGTAAATGCAAAATAGTCGAATGAAAATGGGCATTGATTAATTGCTGAGTGGTGAAAGCATTGACTGACCTTTCTACCACAGCATTCAGAGTCTCAGTGGTATTAGAGGACTGAACCATCACAGTGACTCCTACTGCAGAGGCAGCTACAGCCGCCGCAATAGAAATAGCAATGGCAGCAGAGATTCCAAAATCTCTCCTAAAACGAGTAGGTCGCATCATGCTTACAGTGTGAAAATGTTCTGTGGCGGAAACAGGAAACCAAAAGAAAGCTGGTATTCGAGTCACGACAGCCCGGGGAGTGGTCTTTATTAAGAGTCCAACAATTACTCAATATGCAGTAAGCTTCATTACAATTAGTGTAGAACCTGAAGAGTTAGTTAATACAAAAAGAAAAGGGCTTTTAAGACAAACAGGAGTAGGATTAAAGATAGCATATTTGTTCACTTTGCGCACCCACGTTGTCATTTTCTGTCTTGTCTGTGGCAATGGAAAAGCAGTGCCATTAAAATAAACAGTACGTTTAAGGAACCAAAAGGGTCTAATAACCGTACATGCATTGTTTCCACAAAGTATAGCTAATCCAAAGAGCGAACCAAGTTCAGCAGAAACATGTATTTTCGGGGATCGAAACCAACCCCACAATCGTCTTTCAAAATTATATATTGGATAGGGGGCATTATCTATAGGTAAGCAGTGCTCCCAAGGGATGGGAATTTCTAAATTTAATATACGTGAAGTCACTGGGGAACAGCGACGGTAAGGAGGCTGAGGTCCTAGGTATTTTTGATACGGAGGACTAGAACGATTAACGTTTACTGTAAGTACAGAATCTAACATAACAGTTTTCTTGGCTTCGAGAAGGTCACCAACAATGAATGACGTCAATCCTGCACAATCAGTAGAGTAGCGGGTATCAAAACATAAGGAGCCTTGTAGGTTCCAACTTATATTATGCAAATTACAACTAGCTTCTCCCCTAAAATAGGGAAGACCCAGGGAAAGATTAGAACTGTATAAACCGGGAAAAGCAGAGGCCTCTAGACCAACAGGCATCAGGGTCGGAGGAAATGAGGAAAGTGCCCAAAAATGTTCAGCATCACTCTTCATCAGCAGCAGGGGAAAGATCAGTAGGCATGTCATCACTCTCCACGATTTCCACTTGACGCACAAGTCTCTCTGGAAGCCAGCGAGCCGCATCATGTTCCTGGGAAAAGATACAAACCGAACCTCGTCCCCAAATTAGCACAGGGTCGGGTCCTCTCCAAGCATTAGTCAAAGGGTCTCTCCATTTTACCAAAGCATAGTTTTTTTGAGTCTCAGGATGCCAATGACGATCAGCAGATGACTGTCTGTTAGCATCCACTTGTAAAAAATTTAAAATGAACAAAACAAGGGACAACTGTGCTTTATTAGATTTGTGGAGGTATAACTCCCCCCTTTTTATTTTTTGAAGGTATGTTTTTAAGGTTAGATGAGTTTACCTTGTCCCATGGGATTATATGGGTTTCCAGTTTTATGCTCAATATTAAATTGTTTACAAAATTTCCAAAAAGACTGGCTGGTATATGCAGGGCCATTATCTGTTTTAAGTATCTTGGGGATTCCCATATGAGCAAAAGCTTGAAGACAATGCTCAATAGCATGCCTGCTTGTTTGTCCAGATTGTAAAGAAGCCATAATATAACCTGAGCAAGTATCAATATTCACATGTATATACTTCATTTTTCTAAAATCATTAAAATGAGTGACATCCATTTGCCATGTATGATTAGGTATTAAGCCTCGTGGATTCACTCCCAAATGTGGAACAGGTAACAAATGACCACATTCTGTACATTGTTTTACAATCATACAGGCTTGCCCTCTAGTTATTTTATGTTTCAATCTTAGGGTTGTGCTATTCAAGTGGAATTTACTATGGTCAAGTTGAGCTTGTTGAATAGGTGTGGTTTCCACAGTGCATAAAACAAGTGCTTTATCTATGAAATCATTTCTTTGAGACAAAGGTCTTGGTAAACCAGAATGAGCACGTATGTGTTCAACATAAAAGGGATGTATTCTCATAAGAATATTATGTTGTAGTTGATGAAACAACTGTCCTGCTCTGGTGCAAGCACTAATTTGACCAGCAGTTTCCAATAATGGTAGAGAGTTAGCTATATATGCACTATCTGTATACAGATTAAAAGCCTGAGGAAAACGTTGAAAAACGACAAGAACTGCTACTAATTCAGCCAATTGCGCTGATAAACTAGGAACATCAAAAGTTACTGGCTCAGTAACATAATATTTTGCTTTTCTTTTGGAAGTTCCATCAGTGAATATTGTTACAGCATTTTTCAAGGGTTGGAATTTGGTGACTTTAGGAAATATAACTTCATGCATTTGTAAAAAATCAATTAACTTACTGGTAGGATAATGATTATCAAAACTTACGATAAATCCAACTTGTGAAAGAAGCCAGTTGGAATTATTGTTGTCTAACCAATCTCTTTGCCTTTTATTAAAAGGCTGAATAATGTGGTCAGGTTCTTTGCCTAAATAAATAATTGCTTGTTTTCTCCCTATCATAATTAATGTAGCCACAGAGTCATAATAAGGAGTGATAGTTTTAGCAGGGCAAGAAGATAAATGGACCCACATAATTGGACTTCCTTGCCATAACAACCCTGTAAGCGTGACTTTAGTAGCAAATATAAGTAAATATAATGAGCTATTAGGATTAAAATAAGTAATGAATTGTTCTTGAATGGCATGTTCAACAACCTTTAAAGCATCTCGGGCTGTAGAGGTTAGTGTTCGGGGGGAAAGAGGAGCAGGATCCCCCCTGAAGATATCAAACAAGGGCTGTAAGTCTCCTGTGGTTAGTCTTAAATATGGACACAACCAATTAATATCTCCTAGCAGTTTTTGAAAATCATTAAGTGTTTTAAGATTATCTACACGAATTTGAACTTTTTGATGATTAACAGTTCATGAAAACAACTTGAACCCTAAATAATCATAAGGTTCCAAAGTTTGAATTTTTTTTTTCAGGAGTAAGCTGCAGCCCAAACTTTTGCAGTTGTTCCTTTAAATGACTAAAACATCGCAACACTTCTTGAGCGTTTTGACCAGCTAATAAAATATCATCCATGTAATGTATAATATACATTTGAGGCCAAGAATTTCTGATAGGTAATAAGGCTGAAGCAACAAACTTCTGACACAAAATAGGACTATTGGCCATTCATTGTGGGAGTACTCGCCAATGATATCTTTTCATAGGCTTCTTAAAATTAACAGAAGGTACACTGAATGCAAATCTTTGACAGTCCTCAGGATGTAGGGGAATAGTAAAAAAGCAATCTTTTAAATCTAAAATCAGTTTATAAAATTCCTTTGGGATAGCAGCTGGGGAGGGCAGTCCACCACCAAGACAGTCTGAGGTTCTTGCACCTGCCAGGAAGTGAGCTTCTTTACTCACCTGGTAAGGCTTCTGGGAATCCTGTGAGCAAGGTACCAGGACAGTTTCTCCAAGGAGCTCTGTTGGCTCCATGAAGTCAACCTCAGTTCCTTAAAGCTGTCCGGTAACATGAGTTTACACACGTGTCTCTGGAATAGTATTCCAGTCAAAGCCTCGGTAATATAACCAGTGTTTTTAATTGGTCTTCTTACAAGGAAAACAGATTCTTATTGAACTTATGCAAAAAAACATACTGCTATGAAATATAAAAATAGGTACTGAGAGTTGTTAAATTCTGGAGGGGTCAGGTAGAGAGAGATAAATGTTTTAATTCTGCTTACAAAGGTATTGTCATTTACTAAACTGTTGTCAGTTTAAGAGAAAAACTTTAAACACTTTATCAGTAACACTTGAAACAAAAAAACTACAAAATAATTTTCTTTAGTTTATTTAATCTAATGTAAGTATTTGTTCTTCTGAAATTTAGTTCTTTACCAGCTTACGAGTAATAAAACAGTGATTATAAATGACAAAAGACTTGTAAATAAGAGTGGCTAAAGATCTGATGAGAGCTTACTATAAGACAGTTGACATAAGGAAATTTGGATATTTTTGCAACACAGAACATCCAGCAACAAGTTTGGCATCATTCTCTTTGACAGTGCTTCCCAGGTAATTAAGCAAGTGATTGTATATCAATAAATAAGCCGAATTAGCTACATACTTTCTCTAATGAAGAGAAAATTTCTCTGACATTTTCCAGGGGCCCTCTGGAAAATATCAGAGTTACTTACAGGTAAAAGTACTCTTTTTTGAATTTGATTTTGGAAAGTTGTCAGAAGAGTTTCTTTGGTACTTGCTTAAATAGGATTATAGGTATTTAACTAGAATGACAATAAAAAGGCTTAAATGTAAATACAGGTTACTTAGTTGTTAACAACACTTGGCTTACAGTCTTTTTAATATGAAAATTTCACTTTCTTAAATACTCAGAGAACTCATTGAGACTTTAAGCATGAGAAACTGCTTTGATAAAAACAATTAGAAAGTTCTTTGCAATTTGTCAACATTAAGAGCAGGCTAACAGTCTAAGACAACTTTGTCTTTGAACTGAAAACAAAACTCTAATCTTGCTGTGCACTTGATATTGAGACTCATTTGCTTTAATTTCACATAGCATGACTATATCAACTTCCACAAACTTTCTACAACTTTCTTTTTACATTAACTGTTCTCTCTCTTTAAATAAACACTTGTACTTTAGAAGTTACTTTCTTTTTCCTTTAACTAAATGAATATCTATTCTTTATACTTTTTCTTATTAAACACACATCTTTTCTAGCAAGCAGAGGTGTCTTCTTTATTATATTAAATAGTTTTAATTAGAACTTAAAACATTAGGTATTTTAACTTTCAATGAACACTGAAAAATAGGCTATTGTAAACTTTGACACCAGCATTCCTCAGATTGATACATTTATGAACACTTTTTATCATTTCTGGAAATGTGCCTTACAGCACAATTTTTACTGAGCACAGAACATCTTCATATAACTTAGCAAAACTCTAAGAATTTTGGGTACCACAAAAATTCTCAGGCTGTTTGCAGATATACACACTGTAACACCCTATAACACACAATTATTAAGATGTTCACTTGCTATACTTAGTTTACTCAGAACTATGCTAGATTACTCATGAAACTTTTACTGAACATTAGAGTTAAGCTTAAGCAATTTTCTTGAAAGATTTAACAGATAACATCAATTGAAATGACTTTAGGTAAACAGGCAGCTGATAACCATAGGGACATGTCCATTTCAGTTTAACTTAAATTAGCATTAATGCTTATTGATACCATCCGGAGGTAGAAAAACATTTTTCTTTACTAGACACATAAACATACAGATTGAGATGCAATGACTACAATTAGCCAAACTTTTCATAAAAGAACACATACTCAGATAAACTAATACAAAAATACTGGGGGCAGCGGGCTTCTAGGCCGTCTCGCCCACTGCTCCCTTCTCAGATAACCTCTCCTCCTGCAATTCTGCTGTTTTTTTGCTTGATTAAGAACTTGGGAGGTCTGCTTGTTATTATGCTGTTTCTCTATGGCATCTCTGATGAGAGCCCACAAAGAAAAGGTTATGGGGGATGCCTGACTATTTTTTTAAACTTTTCCTACTTTATTCCAAATATCTACATTAATAGTTCATCTTTTGGGAACCAAGGACAATAAAGATCAATTTGTTTAAGAAAATCATCTAAAGTTTGACGTTTAAACCCGATTCCTCTCGTCCTGAGTAAGTTTTTTAACATTCCAGTGAACGCAAACATGCTATTGCTCTGTCCCATAAGGTGCTGTTTCTCTACACCCGGTACTTACTCTGAGATGGGCTGTCACAGAGGCACCTTTTAATTTGCGGATCCGATCCCTTCTTTTTACAGCGGGTCTCTGAGTATCTCCCTCGTTTTCGCGCCCCACGTTGGGCACCACTTGTAGTCACCTGCGACCACCAGTCAACGCGGGTACCTGCGAAAGAGGGCTCAGGCCTGAGAGACAGAGGGCCGAGAAGAATGGAGCCAAGACAAGACTCTGATCAAGGCTCAACTTTATTAGGCAGGGCTACAGTATTTATAGGCAGAATCAGTCCTGCCCTAGTTTCCAAGGTAACAATGACGTCAGGGCATCAGCTGATTTCTCAGAAATGCTCCACTGAAGAACATGAAACTTAACTCAGAAGAATATGAAACTTAACTCATGGCCAAGAGGAAATGACGTAGCAATCAAACAAAGATAATCTGTGCAGCTGCTAGACTGCCACAGCCTGCAATAGCAATAAATACATACCTATCGATAATCACCCTAAATGTAAATGGTCTGAATGCACCAATCAAAAGACATAGAGATACTGAATGGATAAAACAACAAGACCCATCTATATGCTGCCTACAAGAGAGTCATTTCAAACCCAAAGATATACTGAGAGTAAAGGGATGGATAAGGTATTTCATGCAACTAACAGTGAGAAAAAAGCAGGAGTTGCAGTACTTGTATCAGACAAAATAGACCTCAAAACAAAGTCACAAGAGACAAAGAAGGACATTACATAATGAAAAAAGGGTCAGTCCAACAAGAAGATATAACTATTATAAATATCTATGCACCCAACACAGGATCACCTACATATGTGAAACAAATACTAACAGAATTAAAGGGGGAAATATAATGCAATGCATTCATTTTAGGAAACTTCAACACACCACTCACTCCAAAGGACAGGTCAACCAGACAGAAAATAAGTAGAGACAGAGGCGCTCAACAACATATTAGAACAGATGGACCTAACAGACATCTATAGAACACTCCATCCAAAAGCAACAGTATACACATTCTTCTCAAGTGCACATGGAACATTTTCGAGAATAGATCATATATTAGGCCACAAAAAGAACCTCAGTAAATTCAGAAAGATTGAAATTGTACAAACCAGCTTCTCAGATCACAAAGGTATGAAACTATAAATAAATTACACAAAGAAAATGAAAAAGCCCACAAACACATGGATGCTGAATAACATACTCCTAAATAACCAGTGGATCAATGACCAAATAAAAACAGAGATCAAGCAATATATGGAGACAAATTACAACAATAATTCAACACCACAAAATCTGTGGGATGCAGTGAAGGCCATGCTAAGAGGGAAATATATTGCAAAACAGGCCAACCTCAGGAAAGAAGAGCAAACCCATATAAACAGTCTAAACTCACAGTTAATGAAAGTAGAAAACGAAGAACAAATGAGGCCCAAAGTCAGTAGAAAGAGGGACATAATAAAGATTAAAGCACAAATAAATAAAACTGAGAAGAATAAAACAATAGAAAGAATCAATGAAAGCAGGAGCTGGTTCTATGAGAAAATAAACAAAACAGATCAACCCCTGGGCAGACCTATCAAGAAAAAAAGAGAGTCTACACACATAAATAGAATCAGAAATAGAAAGGGAAAATCACTATGAACACCACAGAAATACAAAGAATTATGAGAGAATACTATGAAAAATTATATGGTAACAAACTGGATAACCTAGAAGAAATGGACAACTTTCTAGAAAAATACAACCTTCCAAGGCTGACCCAGGAAGAAACAGATAATCTGAATAGACCAATTACCACCAAAGAAATTGAATTGGTAATCAAAAAACTACCTAAGAACAAAACTCCTGGAACAGATGATTTCACTGCTGAATTTTATCAAACATTTAGTGAAGACTTAATACCCAACATCCTTAAAGTTATCCAAAATGTAGAAGAGGAGGGAATACTCCCAAACTCATTCTACAAGGCCAATATCACTCTAATACCAAAACCAGGCAAAGACACAACAAAAAAAGAAAATTACAGACCAATATCCCTGAACATAGATGCAAAAATACTCAACAAAATATTAGCAAACCGATTCAAAAATACACCAAAAAGATCATCCATCATGATCAAGTGGGATTCATCCCAGGGATTCAAGGATGGTACAACATTTGAAAATCCATCAACATCATCCACCACATCAACAAAAAGAAGGACAAAAACTACATGATCATCTCCATAGAGGCTGAAAAAGCATTCAACAAAATTCAACATTAATTCATGATAAAAACTCTCAACAAAATGGGTATAGAGGGGGTGTACCTCAACATAATAAAGCTATATATGACAAACCCACAGCCGACATTATACTTAACAGCAAGAAGCTGAAAGTTTTTCCTTTAAGATTGGGAACAAGACAAGGATGCCCACTCTCCCTACTTCTATTCAACATAGTTCTGGAGGTCCTAGCTACAGCAATCAGACAACACAAAGAAATAAAAGGCATCCAGATTGGCAAGTAGGAACTCAAACAGTCCTTGTTTGTAGATGACATCATAGTGTACATAAGAAATCCTAAAGAATCCACTCCAAAACTACTAGATCTAACAGCAGTATTCAGCATAGTTGCGGGATACAAAATTAATACACAGAAATCTGTTGAATTCCTATACACTAACGATGAACTAGCTGAAAGAGAAATCAGGAAAACAATTCCATTCACAATCGCATCAAAAAGAATAAAATACCTAGGAATAAACCTAACCAAGGAAGTGAGACGTATACCCTGAAAACTACAAGACACTCTTAAGAGAAAGAGGACACTAATATATGAAAATTCATCCCATGCTCTTGACTAGGAAGAATCAATATTGTCAAAATGGCCATCCTGCCTAAAGCAATCTACAGAGTCAATGCAATCCCTATCAAAATAGCAACAGTATTCTTCAATGAACTAGAGCAAATAGTTCTAAAATTCTTATGGAATGACAAAAGACACTGAATAGCCAAAGCAATCCTGAGAAGGAAGAATAAAGGAAGGGAAATTACACTCCCTGACTTCAAGCTCTACTAAAAAGCTACAGTAGTCAAGAAAAGTTGGTACTGGCATAAGAACAGACCCATAGACCAGTGGAACAGAATAGAGAGCCCAAATATAAACCCAAGCATATATGGTCAATTAATATATAATAAAGGAGCCATGGATATGCAATGGGAAATGACACCCTCTTCAACAGCTGGTGTTGGCAAAACAGAACAGCTACATGTAAGACAATGAAACAGGATTGTTGTCTAACCCCATACACAAAAGTAAACTCAAAATGGATCAAAGACCTGAATGTAAGTCATGAAACCATAAAACCCTTAGAAAAAAATATAGGCAAAAATCTCTTGGACATAAACATGAGCAACTTCTTCATGAACATATCTCCCTGGGCAAGGGAAACAAAAGCAAAAATGAACAAATGGGACTATATCAAATGCAAAAGCTTCTGTACAGCAAAGGATACCAGTAGAACAAAAAGACATCCTACCATATGGGAGAATATATTCATAAATGACGTATCAGATAAGGGGTTGACATCCACACTATATAAAGAGCTCATACACCTCAACAAACCAAAAGCAAATAAGCCAATTATAAAATGGGCAGAGGAGCTGAACAGACACTTCTCCAAAGAAGAAATTCAGATGGCCAACAGGCACATGAAAAGATGCTCCACATCACTAGTCATCATAGAAATGCAAATTAAAACCACAATGAGATATCACCTCACACCACTTAGGATGGCCACCTTCCAAAAGACAAACAACAACAAATGATGGCGAGGATGTGGAGAAAGGGGAACCCTCCTACACTGCTGGTGGGAATGTAAATTAGTTCAACCATTGTGGAAAGCACTATGGGGGTTCCTCAAAAAACTCAAAATAGAAGTACCATTTGACCCAGGAATTTCACTCCTAGGAATTTACCCAAAGAATACAGCAGCCCAGTTTGAAAAAGACATATGCACCCCTATGTTTATCACAGCACTATTTACAACAGCCAAGAAATGGAAGCAACCTAAGTGTCCATCAGTAGATGAATGGATAAAGAAGATGTGGTTCATATACAGAATGGAATATTATTCAGCCATAAGAAGAAAACAAATCCTACCATTTGCAACAAGATGGATGGAGCTAGAGGGTATTATGCTCAGTGAAATAAGCCAGGCAGAGAAAGACGAGTATCAAATGATATCACTCATTGTGGAGTATAAGAACAAAGGAAAAACTGAACAAACAAAACTGCAGCAGACTCACAGAACTAAAGAATGGACTAACAGTTACCAAAAGGAAAGGGACTGGGGAGGATGGGTAGTAAGGGAGGGATAAAGCGGGAAAAGGGGCATTATGATTAGCACATGTAATGCAGCAGCGGGGGACATGGGAAAGGTAGTATTTATAGAAAAGACAAGTAATGATTCTATAGCATCTTACTACACTGATGGACAGTTACTGTACTGGGGCATGTGGGGGGACTTGATAATAGGAGGTCTAGTAACCATAATGTTGTTCAAGTGATTGTATATTAATGATACCAACATAAAAAAAATAAAAGAAAATAATTAAAAATAATTCTCAGGCCTTTGTGGCTTTGTTTACGGTGAGCCAAAGAATTGAGAACAGTAGTTCCTCTTTTCATCCCAGAATTTTGTTCCCCAACCAACAGGCAGTGTAATGTTTTCATTTCCAGTGAGCCTTTCACCAAGGTCACTTGTAGTTAGATTTCACAAAAATGAGTAATGTATAAAGGCAGTCCTGCCTCAGCTCTTGTGTTTCTGTAGACTTTCATCGTTTATGAGCCAAATGACTACTCTTTCAGCTCATATAGAGATATTGGTTGCTGATGGTGTACTGGTAAGCAGACTCTCTAAAACTAAAGGTCTTATTTTTAATGTTGCCAGTACTCATGGTGTAAATGCGCCCACCGTAGCTGACTTCAAACTACCAATGTGAGGTCACTGTACAGGAAGTTAGGAAGAGATGCACACAATCTGCTTCTGTGATCCAATAACAGCTAGTTCCAGTGTATCACAGCTGTTTGCTGATTGGATTTTGGAGAATTTTTTTTCTGATTAAAAAGGAAATTGGTGTAAAATACTAGAAATGATTCATAGTAAAATGAAGTGGAGAAAATAGCCTGGAATTCTAAAAGCCAGGGACAGTCATTGTTAATATGGTATGTGATAATAGTGCCTTCCACAAATAACCCTTATTGGAATTCTAGAATATCTGGGTTTATTTCAGCATACCTTTCTGGAAACCATAGAAATTTCAATATATGTTCAAACTGGAGTTACTGCTGGTGGGAATAGAAAAGGAATGATTTGGAACTTAAAAAGAAAAGTAAAGAAATTGGCTAAGAATTAGTATAGAATTTAGCAATGAATTTTTAGATAGCTAGAGTTGGAAGAAAGTAAACTCAGAAATTAGAAATGTATTCCCACATCTGTTAGAGCAAGGGAACTGAGAATGAAGGAGGTGCTGAAGACATGTGCTTGGGTGTGGAATCATTAAGCCAAATATTGTATAACCTTGTATACTGAGGAGGAGGTTTGAAAAATATGAACCCAACTAGGCTGAGTTAATTAAATAATGATTGCCCAAAGATTTTTTCTGTTTCACACATCCAAATAACTATGGATCTCTGACACCAAAAGCATGACCTAAAAGTGGGAGTTGACAGTTCTGAGCCGTAATATCACAAAGAAAAATGTAATGCTTCTTATTATGCATATTATCTGCAACATAGCAAAACAAATTTACAAGTATTTTGTAAAAGAATGTAGAAGGAGATCTTAAAGAGCAAGGATGGTAAAGATATATAAAATGGTATTGATATCCTCCTTATTGATAGTACTGTCTTTTGTGTGTTTGTGAACTTCAAAAACATTTACATAGGATTCTATAGAGTCACTCATAATTGAGTTTCACTACCAAGAGCTCCAAACTATGGAGATTTTCAAAAACTTAATTTTCATAGTTGGATATTGCCTTTACATATTTGCCTTAAAAATACAATTTCTTTGCACTGATGTGCTTTTATTAGTGAAATGGTTCATTAATTGTATAGTATTTTTCTATATTTACATAGCCTATTCCTAGCCCATTTTTGTAAACCTTTTTATTGAGTATAACATGCACAGAAAAGAATACACAAATCATAAGTGTCCAGTTTCATGAATTATCACAAAGTAAACACATCCACATAAACAGCATCCAGATCAAGAAATAAGAATTTTATTCAGCATTTCAAGTTCTCTTGTGCCTTCATCCATTCCTACTCTCACTCTTCTCCCTAAAGAAAATCACCATTCTGACAGCAAACACTACTTTCTATCACTATTTTTATCCAACATACATCTTCTGCTTATTGTTTGCCTAGTACATATTTTTTCTATCCATTCCTTGCAATTTATTTTTTAAATGTATCTTGTATAAACAGCATATAATTGGGTCTTGCGTTTATAACCAGTCTGACAAACTCTGTTTTTTTACTTGATATTTAGCCCAATAATGATATTTAATGGCAGACCTAAATCCAACCATATTTAGCATAATTATTCATATGCTTGGACTTAGATCCACCATTTTCCTATTTTTTTCCCAGCCACAACCCTTTAGATGTTGATCTAGGGATATGCATCTTTAACTAATCAGAGTCCAGATTGCACTATTTCATGTAAAATATGGAAATTTTAAAAAAGTATAGTTCCATTTACCCTCTTATTTGTGCTATTGTTATAAAAGACAATACAAAAGGCAATATAATTATTGCTTTTAGTAATGTCTTTTTTAAAAAACAAAATACATACAGCCTTTTATATTTATTCAAATATTTATCATTTCTAATGCTCTTTATCTGTTCCTACACATACAAGTTAATCATTGTGTCATTTACTTTCAACCTAAAAACTTCCTTTAGGACTTCTTACAGTCCAGTTTTGCGGTAGCAAGTTCTCTCAGCTTTTGTTTACCTTCAAATGTCTTTATTTCACCTTCATTTTTGATGGATAGTTCTTCCACTTTGAGAATTCTTTGCCAAGTTCTTTTTTTTTCTTCTGTCAATGCTTTTAAGATGTTCCATTGTACAATTGACCTCAATTGTAACAGATAAGAAGATAATGGAATAAGGATGCTTATTGTTGTTTCCCAGAAAAAAATAATATATTCTTTTTCTCCAGCCACTTTTTTTTTCACTGTCTGTATTTTATTTTATTTTATTTTTAAGTTTATTTTGATATCATTAATCTACAGTTACATGTGCAATATTATGGTGATTAAACTACCCCCTTCATCAGGTCCCCCCCACCAACCACATTACAGTCACTGTCCATTAGCATAGTGAGATACTATAGAATCACTACTTGTCTTCTCTGAGTTGTACAGCCCACCCCATGCCCCCCTAACATTACATCTGCTAATCGTAATGCCCCTTTTCCCCCTTGTCCCTCCCTTCCCACCCATCCTCCCCAGTCCCTTTCCCTTTGGTAACTGTTAGTCCGTTCCTGGGTTCTGTGAGTCTGCTGCTGTTTTGTTCCTTCAGTTTTTTTCTTAGTTCTTATCACATATGAGTGAAATCATTTGGTACTTGTCTTTTTCTGCTTGGCTTATTTCACTGAGCATAATACCCTCTAGCTGCATCCATGTTGTTGTAAATGGTAGGATTTGTTTTCTTCTTATGGCTGAATAATATTCCATCGTGTATATGTACCACCTCTTCTTTATCCATTCATCTACTGATGGACACTTTGATTGCTTCCCTTACTTGGCTATTGTAAATAGTGCTGCGATAAACATAGGGGTGCATCTGTCTTTTTCAAACTAGGCTGCTGCATTCTTAGGGTAAATTCCTAGGAGTGGAATTCCTGGGTCAAATGGTATTACTATTTTGAGTTTTTTGAGGAACCTCCATACTGCTTTCCACAATGGTTGAACTAATTTGCATTCCCACCAGCAGTGTAGGAGGGTTCGTTCCCATTTCTCCACATCCTCGCCAACATTTGCTGTTGTTTGTGTTTTGGATGTTGGCCATCCTCACTGGTGTGAGGTGATATCTCATTGTGGTTTTAATCTGCATTTTTCTGATGATTAGCGATGTGGAGCATCTTTTCATGTGCCTGTTGGCCATCAGAATTTTTTCTTTGGAGAAGTGTCTATTCATGTCCTCTGCCCATTTCTTAATTGGACTATTTGCTTTTTGTCTGTTGAGGTGCGTGAATTCTTTATATATTTTGGATGTCAACCCCTTATCGGATACATCATTTATGAATATATTCTCCCATACTGTAGGGTGTATTTTTGTTCTGCTGGTGGTGTCCTTTGCTGTAGAGAAGCTTTTCAGCTTCATATAGTCCCACTTATTCATTTTTGCTTTTGTTTCCCTTGCCCGGGGAGATACGTTCATGAAGAAGTCGCTCATGTTTATGTCCAAGAGATTTTTGCCTATATTTTTTTCTAAGATTTTTATGGTTTCATGACTTTCATTCAGGTCTTTGTTCCACCTTGAGTTTGCCTTTGTGTATGGGGTTAGACAGTAGTCCAGTTTCATTCTCTTACATGTAGCTGTCGAGTTTTTCCAACACTAGCTGCTGAAGAGGGCGTCATCTCCCCAATGTATATCCAAGGCTCCCTTATCAAATATTAATTGACTGTATATGTTTGGGTTGATGTTTGGATTTTCTATTCTATTCCACTGGTCTGTGGGTCTGTTTTTGTGCCAATACCAAATTGTCTTGATTACTGTGGCTTTGTAGTAGAGCTTGAAGTCAGGGAGCATAATTCTCCCTGTTTTATTCCTCCTTCTCAGGATTGCTTTGGCTATTCGGGGTATTTTGTGGTTCCATAGAATTTTAGAATTATTTGCTCCAGTTCATTGAAGAATGCTGCTGGTATTTTGATTGTGAATGCATTGAATCTGTATATTGCTTTAGGTAGTATAGCCATTTTGACAATATTTATTCTTCCTAGCCAAGAGCATGGATGCATTTCCATTTGTTAGTGTCCTCTTTAATTTCTCTTAGGAGTGTCTTGTAGTTTTCAGAGTACAGGTCCTTCACTTCCTTCATTAGGTTTATTCCTAGGTATTTTATTCTTTTTGATGCAATTGTGAATGGAATTGTTTTTCTGATTTCTCTTTCTGTTAGTTCATTGTTAGTGTATAGGAAAGCGACAGATTTCTGTGTGTTAATTTTGTATCCTGCAATTTTGCTGAATTCAGATATTAGTTCTAGTTGTTTTGGAGTGGAGTCTTCAGGGTTTGTTTGTTTTTTTGCATTCCCACCAGCAGTCTTCTTTAGGGTTTTTTATGTCATCTGCAAATAGTGACAATTTGACTTCTTCTTTACCAATCTGGATGCCTTGTATGTCTTTGTTTTGTCTGATTGCCATGGCTAGGACCTCCAGTACTATGTTGAATAACAGTGCAGAGGGTGGGCATCCCTGTCTTGTTCCCTATCTTAGATGAAAAACTTTCAGCCTCTCGCCGTTAAGTATGATGTTAGCTGTGGGTTTGTCATATATGGCCTTGATGATGTTGAGGTACTTGCCCTCTATACCCATTTTGTTGAGCATTTTAATCGTGAATGAATGCTGAATTTTGTCGAATGCTTTTTCAGCATCTATGGAGATGATCATGTGATTTTTGTTCTTCTTTTTATTGATGTGGTGGATGATGTTGATGGATTTTCGAATGTTGTTCCATCCTTGCATCCGTGGGATGAATCCCACTTGCTCATGGTGTATGATCCTCTTGATGTATTTTTTCTCTAGCCACTTTTAAGATTTTCTCTTTACCTTTGAAATTTATCAGTTTGTTTATCATGTGTGTTGATGCAGTTTTTGTGTAATAATTCATTTTGGGCTTTGTTTTTTCTTGGATCTGTAAGTTCGTGTTTTTCTAAATTTTGTAAGTTTCAACCATTATGTCTTCAAAGTGTTTTTTTTCTGCCCAATTTTCTCTCCTCCCCTTTTGGAACTTCAACTACATATATTAGATCTCTTGATATTGTCCCACTTGTCTCTGAGACTCTATTCATTTTCCTTTAATCTTTTTTCTCTTACCTTTCAAATTAATAACTTCTAATGCTCTATCCTCAAGTTTACCTACTCTTTTTTTCTGCCATCTCTAATCTGCTATTAATCTCATCTAATGAAGTTCTCATTTTAGTTCATGTATTTTTCAGTTCTTTAATTTTATCTGTTTCTAGTTCTCTGTTAAAATTTCTCGTTAATTTATTGTATTTTCCTTTAAATTTGGGTGTATTTGTAGTAGCAGCTTTAAAATCTTTATTTTTTTAACTGCAGCACCTGAATTATTATGGGGCTATGTTTTCATAACTGCTTTTCCTCTTGAATATGCATTACTTTTTCCTATATCTTTGCATATCTGATTTTTTTTATTGTATACTAGACTTTGTGAAAGCTATACTCTAAAGGCTCTGGATTCAGTTATATTCCTCTGAAGAGTATTTATTTTTGTTCTAGTAGTAGTTAACTTGGCTAGACTTAAAACCGAAAATGCATCTCCCCTATAGTGGGCAGCAGCTAGAGTCTCTGCCCAAGCCTTTCATCTTCCAGCTGGTGCTTTTTTTTTACTGGGCCCACTGGATTCTCTCTGGGGCACATACAGTTTAGTGGCCAAAGAAGGGTATGGGTGGAATTTATACACAGATTCTGAGATTCATTCCCTCTGAAGCTCTCTCTTTTTCAGGATTTTCTTGCTGGATTTTCTTCCAGCTTCTCTGCCAGGTGAGAACACTTGTCCTCTTTCACATCAAGCCAAAAAAATTGCAACTTTCTGTTACTCAGAACCGGGTACAGATTGGGATGTAACCTCAAGCAAAAGGATGCATTCTCAGACAACTCACTGGTTGCAATTCTGTCTTTCAGAGATAAACTCTCTCCAGTCATGAGTGCTTTGCTGTTCTCCAGTCATTTCAACTAGAAAGGGGTTTTGTTATATTTTTTTCATATATATTATAATTGTTATCTGTAAGAAGCTCATTCTGGCCAAGTTATTCTGCCATTTGAAACATTTTTTTCATTCATTTCATTTTAAAAGAATTGATTTTCATTCTCCAACATAAGTTTATGGAAAAGTGTTATGTTTTCTGTTTTACTTTTACAGCCCTCAGCAAATTTTGGTATAATAGCCTTCGGTGGTATTTCACAGTCTTTGTGGCAAAACATTCACTTTCCCACAAATTACACTAAAGTATATTCAAGGAAGATTCAGACAAAGTTTCTTCATTCATTTATCCAGCAAATGTTGCATAAGTGTTTATAATATATAAGGCACTGTGTGAGGCACAAGGGATACTAAAATAAATACACTTCCAGATCCTCCAAAGGCTCATAATCTATTAGAAAAGGTAGAAAAGTAATTAAAAACGACAACAAATTAAAATGTATGCTATTGGTGGTAAGTATAAGAAGAAATGATAAATTCACAAGAAGGATTTAATTCTGCTTGGAGAGATCTAGAAAGTCTACTTAAGGGTCAATAGTTGTGCATGAGCTTAAAAAATGACTGTTTTGTTCAGTAAACTCATTGACACTGAGAAATGACTAGTGGTTACTAAGGGAGGGGTTGGGGCAGGTGGAGGAGAGGTGAGGGGGGTAAAGAGGCACAATGATTTGTAACCACAATATAAGTTGGTCACGGGGATGGTAGTACAACATGGAGGATATAGTCAATGATTTGGTAACATCTTTCTACACTGATAGATAATAACCACACGAGAGGGGGCGAGGATTTAATAATATGGGTAACTGTTGAACCACATTACATTTGAAACCAATATAAGATTGTGTATTAATGATACTGCAGTTTTTTTAATGTAAAAATAAATGACTGTTTTGCTAGAAGCAAGAACTTGAGGAAAAATACCACAAATCCAGGCACTGCAAGTGCCTTTTATCACAACAGAATATAGTAAGCAAGTGTAGACATAGCAGAAGATGAGACTAGAAAAATAGGCAGGAGCCCCAAAAAATGGCCTTGTGAATTATATTTTGTATACAAGTAACTGAATTTTATTTTGTGGATTATTGGAAGTTGGTACAAGATTTTAAGCAGGATTAATGATCAGATTTGAGTTTTTGAAATATTACTCTAGAGAATAGATTATATCCAGAGGTTGGCAAAGTGTCTATAAAGGACCAGATAGTAAATATTTTGGGTTTTGTATGCCATGCAGTCTCTGTCACTACTCCACTCTGCTATTATAGCACAAAAACAACTATAGACAATAGGTAAGTGAATAGGTATGGCTGTGTTCCACTAAAACTTTATTTTCACAAACAAAATAGGCAACAGGCTGGATTTGGACCATGAGCTTTATAGTTTGCCAACCCCCGGATTAGGTGATTTGTCCCAAAGCAACAAGATTGGTTAGGAAACGATTACAGTAACTCAAATGAGTGATTATGAGGGCTTAAATTAGATCAGTGGACCTGAAATTGCAAAGGAGACAATTCCAGAAACATTAAGAAGGTAGAAATGGCAGGTCATGGTGACCAACTGGATGCTGTGTCTGAGGGAGGCAGAAATTTGGGAGGACTTCTAAGTTTGTAGTTTAAGTGATTAAAGAGATCATGTTATCACCAATAAAAATGGAAAAAATAGAAGATGAGATCAATGAGGCAAAGATTTCACCAAGCCATGAATTATAGTTTTTTTTTCATTGTTGCAATATATTAAGTATTTTTAATCACAAAGTATGTAATAAACATTTTTAATAGAAAATCTATTTTCCACTTAATCTGTAGAATGTTGTGGGAAATTAAATCCACTCACTTTAATCGTAAATGAACTAACATACCAGTCCAGTGTTATTTAGGATACCTTGATAAACATATTTAGACTTTCTTCATCTAGCTTCCTCCTTGTTTTCCTCCTCCAAGTATTCTTGAAATAAAGAATACTTCTAGCAGTTTTGAGTCTACTAAACAGTGTAAAAACACCTCTCACACCTTGGAGACCCTGTTTAAACAAAATGCTGAGTCCATGGACCATAAATCTCACCCAACATAGTAATTCCTAAGTTCCTAACACACTTGATCTATTACATTCTACTATGAATGAGTGTCAGATCATGTGAGAGGAAAGTGTGTATGGATTAGAAACATTGATGATGAAACTCAGAAAGAAATAAAGCCCCAGAAAATTAATCCTTATACCCTATATCCCTCTTATAATGATCATAATTTATGGAATCAGTTGACTGTAACTTTTATAAAGCTAGTTGATATCCATCCTCCCTTCTTCTCTTGGCTTTCTCTCTTTTTTCTATTCTCTGCTAATTCCTCTCTTTTCTGCCTTTTCTTTCTTCTCGTTTTCAAATTTCACCATCTCTCTTTTCATCTTTCCCTCATCTACCTTATTTCTAGTCATATTTTTAGCTCCCCTTCTTTATCCAGTCAAACACATGTCTTTGAGGAACTATCACAATTTTTTAAGCTAACTTTCATCAGCAAAGGGTTTCCTTTTAAATTGGAGAGAGACAGAGATGGAAAGAGAGGGAGAGAGAGAGAACTATTTTATGATTTTTTAACCTAAAGCATGCTATATCAATGTAATTGGACTTACAAAAGAATACTCTAAATTCATTTTATGAGCAATGTATCAGGGATGGATCCAGGTTTTGTGATGCCTAAAGCTAAATAGTACAAAATTAAGTATGAAAGCAAATATTGTTTCTAACAAGAACAACCCAAATTTAAGCTTACAAATGCTATATATTAAATACCAGAAAAATAATATATTTTTGTGAATTAACTCACAAACACTCCTCTATGATATTTTTTCCCTATATCTTTTGGCTTCGTGATCTTTGACTGCTTCTTCATATGGCAATGATTTTACAATACCCTTTATAGAAAGAATAATAGTACTGCTACAAGTTTGTGCCCTATAAATAAGAACATGAAATAAGTCCCATCTCATGTAATTCCTATTAATAAAAAAAATGAGTGGTACATTTACAATAGTCTCTGCTCCATTATCAAATATATTCCTGACAGGAGAAAAATCCAGTTTGATTGGAGTCAGCAAGAATTAAACCCTACAATTTTCCACATCTGATGATTGGAAGAATTTTCCCCAGGTTAGCTCTAGTCAATATATTGCCAGCATATTTCTCCTCTACCACCCCCGTATTGCTTTCTGGGGGTAGCCTGCCATGACCACCCCAAGCAGAGGAGGAATACTGCACGCCTAAATAGAAAGGACTCTGAGAAGTCCTTACTCACCTAACATTTCAAAGAATAGTGACAGCAAGAAACTGCACTATCTCAATGATTTACTGAGAAAAGTATGCCAGGAGCAGCTCACTACTGAGAATCTACTAAACTTCTAAAAGAGTAAACCATTTTCATTATGAGGAAGTTTTATTTTTTTTTAACAGTGTTTCGATGTCAGCAAAATTGTGGAAAACAATTAGTCTCTAGGAATTCCTATTCTCCCCCTTTCCTTTGAAAACCCTGCCAACAGGTAACAAATAGCAGTTAGTCCACACCAAACTCTAAATGATTGAGAATAGCATTTCTCAATCTGTGTTCCTTGGAACACTAGTTTTTAGCAGTGTTAAGAAGTGTTATATGCAATGCTACGTACTCTCTTCTTTGAGAGTTACTACGTTAACTCTGTGATTTTTGCATAAATAAGCCTGTTCAACATTATTTAACCAAGTGTTTCCCAATTTTCATGACAGTGGAATCACATACACGTACACACACATGATTTGTATGTGTATGTGTGTGTAATTACTGTGTTTGGGGTTTGCTTGTTTTTTGTTTTTTGGTGAAACAGCTATAGAACTAGTAGTGTTCTCTGGGCCATGCTTTAGAAAACTACCTCTCCCAAAGGAACAAAACCAAAGCTAAAAGAATGATACTTTCAGCCTAGAATTTTAGGCATATGGAAATAGTGGGCATTCTCATAGCTGCTAAAATCGTTTTTCAGTAGGCAGTCATTTGTCATAATTCAGTATCAAGACCCTGATCAAGTCTATTGCTATATCATTAATTATAAAAGGACATGTCCAGTAATTCAGCCCATCTGATTTCCCAAGCCTTGGGAATATCTGCTTCAATGTGGCACACAGGAAAGCTACAGCAGATTGGGCATATTTTGAGCCACAGGCAAAATATTCTAAGTTCAAGTACTTACTGAATTTTACTTTCTAGTTTTCATGGCATATATGATATTTTTAGCTGAGTACTGATAAATTGAATCCAGCAATAGTACACATTTTATATAAGAAATGCAGTTGTATATTGACAAAGACTCTCTCCTTGACCAAACCTTAGTCACGGTCCTCTGAGCTCTCTCAGTCAGGCCTTGACCTTTGGACTTCCCTGTCTATGTATCACCCAGTTTTAGTAAAAACCCTGTTAAGTCAGTTTAGCAAGAATCTCCACCTTCAATATTTAATCACCCTTGATATCTGATTAAAGTCCTCACCCTCCACCCGCCCCCAGGCAGTATCTGATCACCAAGGCCTTCTTTAGCAAGAATCCTATCAAGTTGGTTTAGCCAAAATCCTTCTTTACCCCTGATATTTCCTCTTAGTAATTTTCTGGCCACTGACTCCCACCCTGCTCCTTAGCTGTAATTCCCCATTTGACCCATGCTGTATTTAGAATTGAGCCCAGTCCCTTTACTGAGATGTCTTTTCCTATGTCACCATAGTTCCTGAATAAAAACCATTTCTACTGTTTTATAAAGTCCAGCTCTGGTTTTTCTTAACAATATTAAAGCATGGAAGAATTAATGTGCAGCAGAGAGTAATGAACATTTGCATCAACTTGGGAAGGCCTTATTAAAAGAGTGTATTGAAAAATAAGACTGACAGCTTTGAAACACAAAGTCCTCTGTTTATCCATAAAGCATATATATGATTGCCACCAGCAATTCTAAGTTTCCTTCACAAGTGAACCTCTGTCTGCCCCTCTAGAGAGTGAGAAGAGGGTTCAGATTCTCAGCCCATTCAATTCTTGGCTCCTCTGCTAAGACTGCCAATTAGAGCATTTTGTGATATGGACATCTGTCCACTGGACTGAGACCAGCTCATTTCACACAGCAGTTGTCAAATGGTATCAACTTTCTATGACAAGCTGTGTTGGATTCAAACCCATGCCCTCGGAGGTTATATGGCTTCTTCTCCTATCACTAAATCCTTTAAATGGCCAGAACTTAGGCACACTCATTTTCCAAGCTAATTAAACATAAAATCAGAAAGTCATCCTCATTTTCCTTAATTCATGATGCTTGCATTTATTGTAGAAAAATGATCCCCTAAGCACATTTTTACCCTTAGAAATCTTGGCACTTTTCAAGCCATTATGAAAGAAATTTATATATTTAACATTGTTTCAGTGAGTGCTTTCTGAGCACCTACTACCTGTTAGGCAATGTGAAAATGATACCAGTGTCATTATTTTTCTTTTCTGAGCATATCTGCTGAACAGCTGAGAAATTCATTTTCTTCCTATACCATAACTAGTTTGTTTGTTTGTTTTTAATTCAGTATAGTGCAAGATAAGAGAAGCAAAAAGTTTTATAAGGGGAAAGGTAATATTTGAAGTTACATTAGTTTGAACGTAGTTTAGTTTCTCAACTATATATAATTACTTTGAAGGGTAAAATTCATAAGAATAGCTTTATTGTTATATTTTTGCCAGTAGGAGTGTTGAAGTGATTTAACTTACAGGTAATGATTATGTAATTGTATTGATACAGGGCATACAGCCTACCAAGCTTAGTGAATCATCCAGACTGACAAGAGGAGGTGTAAAAATTCTGCCTGCTTCTTTTCTGTAGCATATCCCTGCCTTTACAAAGAAGAGAAGTCTTTCTCACAAGTTGGGGAGGGTGGTGGTAAATGAAGCATCAAAGCTCCAAGATCACAGATATAAATGCATCAAGACAATGTGTCAATTCCTTGTGGTATAATTTAAAAATTATTTGAGTGATGGGGAAACTACCCAGCCTAAACGATGACTGTGCCATAGTAGATAGAGTGCAAAATGGCTGTCAGAAGCTACTTCATTCAGAGGTGAGATTCTAAACTTTACAAAGCTGAGCTAAAATACAAGTTAATCTCACTGAACTGTTCCATGTTGTTTGTATCTATTTTACTTCTTTAGGACATATTTGTTGCATAAACCCAACCACTTATTTGGACAGGAAGAAGCAACACAACATATAAAGGTCTAGCGGTAGTACTGTATCCTGAAGTAATTAAAATTTCTGTTTTTGCAGCCAATGGCCCCTGCAGCCATAGCTGATTAAAAGTACAAAATTTAAATGTGGAGAATAACTGTGCCAGAGACAATGCTTGACCAAATGTAATTAGCTGAATTTAGATAAATTCTCGATCTGGCATTCTTTAACTTGAATAGAAAAATCACACACTTCATTGAACATGAATGGACTTGAAAATGAACATTTGGATTATATGTGAGGATATTTTCCCAGAATAATAGGCCCAAGATTTTTTGATGTGCTAGGTAGAAGCTCTTTGTTGACCCAAAGATTATATCAGACTTCTGTTTTTACTTTCTAGTTCTATTTGCTGATTTTTGTTAATATTTATAATAACAGAAATAGTAGGTGAGGGAAAGCAGGAGAATAAGAGACCCATTTAAATCTTTACTCTTTGTTTTTTCAGTGCTTCTTGTTCTTTTTCTTGGGGATAATTAGCAATAAATGGTATGGTATTATATTTGCTCTGATAGCAATACAAAAATGCCTATTTCCATCATTTTCAGTAATAGACTTTCAAGCTATATTTTCCTCAAACTTGATCCTCATTATTCCAGTAATATTTAAGCTATTAATTTCTCCAGTGAGTGCTTTTTGAAAATGGTAAATTATAAGACAAATCCCCAAATTACATTTTCTTTAATTTACAGTATTGTTCAAGCTCTACTGTTAGCATAAATGAATAGTCTGAGCTGCAGTCTGAAATAAAGCCTTGAGCATTAAACAGTTGGCTTGGAAACAGAAACATTAAGAATATGATTGAAATTTTTTACAGAAGATGAAATAACAGCATGCGCAAAAGCTCATTTATGATAATTCTACATTTCTGCTAGAATTATAGAAAAGTAACAACATTTACAAAAAAAAAGAACCGAAGAAAGAAAGAAAGGTGAAGGGTTTCACTTTCTAACTGATTGCAATGATATCAATTTTGCCCTTAGCGAAAGTGCTTTTACAGTTATATAGATTTCATTTTTTTCTAAGTGACAAGTTGGTCCTTTCGAAGGAACACAAAGGCTTTTTCGAAACAAAAGTCAATTGAAGCAAAAGTTGTCATTTGATATCTAAAATGCAGTCATTGTTATAAACACACGACAGTAACAACAAATACAGTAAAACTGCATGTTATCCTGAAAGAAACTAAAGTCTGTAAAGGTCTATCAGCACATTGGTCTTATATGACTATAAAAAGACATTAATTAAGCTATATGAAATTTCTCCCTTAGTCTAAAGCTATATTTTAAATCAATTATTTAGTCAGTTTCATTTCACACTAATTATATCTATTTGCTGTATTTTTGTTTTGTCCTTTTTGAGGGTAGGGGTTTGAGAAAAGAAGAGAGAAAACACTTTTCATAAAATTAGGATGAAGACTAGTTTTCTTAAAGATACTGATAATATGATAAATTGCCAATAATAACCATCTGAGGCCTAAGCAAGCACTTGTATTTCTTCTAATGAAAAACTTTAAATTCACTAGACTAAGAAAATCACTTCCTCCATCTAGTGGTAACTGATTGTAATTCTCCCAAATTCTAAAATACATTTCAGTTTCTTTAAAACGTCATTTTGTTTTTATATTCATGCTTGCCCCAGGTAATTGTATTTATGTGGGAAATTAAGCTAACTTTTGTTAGTTTTCTGAAAGATTTTACTACGTGAAGAAACATGGCATATATCTGCAATAGTTTGCCCTTGAGCCAAAATAAATAAAACATAGTCCCTGGTTACAATCTAGTGAGGGAGACTTGACATATATGTATAAAACAGCAGAAAGAACATGTATTAAGTATCTAATGAATGATAAAGGCAGATACTACAAGAACTCTAAGGAAGATGTGCTTTTGGATGGTCACCATTGATTGGAAAAGACTTCAAGGAATACGTGAAATTGAAATGGTCTTTAAAGGAATGGTAGAAATCACATAACCAGAAAAGATCAACAGAGGTATTTCAGGCAGGAGGAACAGTTACAAACTAGACAGGGGGACAAGAGTGCATCTGGCTCTGGCATTTTTGGAAGATGAATCCTTTCCCTGCAAAAAGGAGCTTGTGTGTAGTTAAGAGGGATGGGGAGAAGTAGAAAGTAAAGTTATTGTAGATTTGTTGTAGAGGGCCTTGGGGTCAAGATTAAAATGCTGGACTCCATCTCATTAGGGTCAATCCCAGGAAGTATAATGGCAGCACCCAAGCCATACGTGGTTCATAATGGGCTTTGGTGTTTCCAAGAATTTCTTGAAATAAGGAAATTCTTCTGTGCATCAGCATATATGCATATCTCTAGGAGGAATATCCATAATTATACTCAGATTCTCGATGGGGTTCATCGCTCTGTTAATAGGCAACTATCAAAGGTTCTGAACAGCATACTAACATTGAGCTATAGGAAAATTCCTCTGGTATTGGTGTGTGGGATAGTTTGATATGGGCAGAGAACTTATTATTCATTTTTGGGCCCATATATTCCCCCAGCACAAGCAATACTGAGACATCTGTTGCCCTGGGTTACATGGTACATTGTTCCTCTCCTCTCTGAGAACTTAATACTTCCTCATGAGATGTTGTAAGTCTAGAGCTAGCTCTATGATAATTTATAAACTCATATAAATGATCCCTTCAAAACATATCTTTAAGCATGTCTGAAATTTAGGTTTAGTGGATATATCTTCCTCAACACTGATGTCCATTCTGACTGCACTTGTATTGGGGATTCAGACCTTACTATGATAGTAGTGATCAGAAAAAAAATCCATTTGTTAAGGATTATATTCCAGGCACTAAACTAGGTACATTTGTTCAGTGAATACTTGAGTTTTTATTATGTGCCAGGTAGGTTGCTAGTAATTCTTACAATAATCCAATAAGCTAGTTACATTCCCCCAATTTTATAGATGGAGAAACTGAAGTTTAAAGGAGTTAAGTAACATGCTCATAGTCACTTTATTGACAGCCAGTACAGCTTTGACTTAAACCCAGATCTCTATGATTCAACAATATGTATCAAAGGTGGAACCAAACAAATATTTGGCCAGGATATAAGGTTTCTGAATATCTGTATCTTGTCCTGGCATAGCCATACCTCTCCTTTCCCTGCCTTTCTCTCCATCCAAACTACTGTTACCCTCCCTATCCCCCTTATGAGATGCCTAGGGATATAGGTAGAGAGCCAAAGCCAGGTAAATGTGCCTTCTTTATTACTATAAGGCTTTTGTCCAAAACCCCAGGGTATGAATGAACTAAGCAGGAACCAGTAGTTAAGTCCCTTTTCATTGCTTGATTTTTCTCAATCTCTTTTCCTAAGAAACTGATTAAAAGATGTTAATTGGTATGCCATATTAAAGTATTCAGTGACCAGAAATATCACGGAAATAACTTCGTATATTTCTCTGTTGGCATTTAAAAATGTACATTAATAGATTAAAACCTGAGAAGTTCTGCAGGCAAAGGAAGATTGGGTACGTCTGCTTAAGACAATTTTTCTCAAATTTGTTTGACCAAGAGCTCTTACCATAAAACTCATTATGCAGTGCATAACAGTGTCCCATGTTTGGGAAGCACTGGCTATCACAATGACACGCATAGACAAGTCACAATGATAAAAATAGACTGCTTCAGTCTTCCAGTGGAATTAATGTAACTCCTTCAGCACTTAGAAAATTGAGATTGCTGACCCCAAACATTTCATATTTTCACTTTTCCTAAATGCCACAGATGTAGCATGGTGCAAAAAGAATATGATTTCAAACCTCACACTCACAAAAACAAAAAACAACTTAATTCCATAATAAATGTGACTACTCCTTCAGCAATTTACAATGTAAGCATCAGTTTCTTACTAAATGTCATTTCCCCAAAAAAACCAATGCAATCAAATCAGGAAATAGTCTTATCTAGGCCAACATGATTCTCAACAGCCATAAACCATAGCAAGGAAAATAGAAAAGGGGAAAAGAAAAAAGCTTCTCAGTTTCACCTTCACCGGGGAGCTAGTCAGTCCAGCCAGCTGTCATGAGTCCCCGGTCTGTGAACTTAAATTTCACTTGGGAGAACGATCCCGTGAGAAGGTTGATTGTGATCCCAGAATTCCATATCCTGAGGGAAAGGGGAGAAGATGGGAAATCCATCATTTATGCATACTGCTGAACTGCCTCTCTCCGGGAGTACTTTAAACATTTCTGTCTTCTTTCAAATTTTTTCTGAACCCCATTCTCCACCTACCATCTATCCCATATAATTAAAACCTCAAATGTTCTCATTCCACTTGTCTTTGGCCCCTGCATTCATTCCTGTTCCCCAGTCTGAATTGAAAGCGATCTGCCTCTGGTAAACAGCTTCTATGCCTTCCTTTGAGCAAAGAACACTACATTTACATCAGGCAATTCACAGTCCTAATCTCCTGCACTTCCCTCTGTGTTTGTTCATCCCCAAGGGGATCCCCAGGATGTTGATGGCCTAGGGATGCCAAGAGACTGCTGCCTCTGCCTTCTCTGAAATTCCTAAGGCCAGTCCTTCCATCTTCCTAGCAGAGGAAGCCTGTGGATAAAGCGAAGGTTTCTATGCCAGGATCCTCACCTGAATCTAAACTACTTGATGATGTAACTGGCCTCCTGCTAGGCTACTGCTTCCACACCCGTAGGCAATAAACTATTATTGACTGAGTCACTATATAAAGAGCTCTGCCCAGTGCTCTGGGCAGAGGTAGAGACGAAGGAGGATTACAGACCTGCAGACTGTTGGATGCAGACATAATTCTAGTGCTCGACCTATCACTGGGAGAACAAACTGGGTAATAAACCCTTTCACCCCAAGAACGTTCCATTGTCACTCCTCGGTCTCACAGAATCCATAGTGAACTTGACCAGGGCTGAAACCCATTGGAAAGACAAAGCCCCTGGTCCCATATTTGACCTAGCTGAAAAGAATGACTCATCAGTTTTCTGAACTGGACCTGATGGTGGTGATGCAACTTAAGAGGTTTGATGATAATATATATATGTATGTATGTATATATATAAAAGTATATATGCATATATGTATATATACATGTATATATCCCTGTGCATGTAATACAATCTAGATCCATGTTGCTGTTTTCAGCTGAAATCCATAACAGAAATCTAGAGAAAGCAGATAGATCTAAAGGATGGAGGAGCGAAATATAAGAAAAGCTTCATACTTTCAAGTTTGCTAGAGTATTTGTCAAATTAACCTAGGGAAACAAACATCTCTGTGGTGAGAAACTCTAAAAGGAATTTATCATGAGGGTATTTTTATTTACCATTATTTGATAACTTAGTGGACAGTGCTTAAATATTGTTTTATAGAAAATAAAAGAGAACCAATGATGTTCTTAACTTTAAAAGACAGTCTCCCACCTTCCATGATTTATTTTGATACTTGTATGCATCCCACAGTATTTGCTAACACTACATAATGAGTGGCAAACTCAAAGTTACAATAAATTATGCATAACTTAGTCTCCTGGAAGGTCTATAAATACAGTGTGAAGTGATCAGCTTGTTATTTGATGCAACATCTGAAATCAGATTGCTTTGATGCAAATGTTTATGTCGATGTTATAATTGTGGCATGAGTTCTTCTGAATTTATTTTGTTTGCACAGAGTATTTTATTAATTAGTTACACCAATCTCAAGGGTATTAGATTTTTTTAAAGACATCTGTGTCAGATCTTCTGCAAATATAAAGTAATTCACTTTTAAAAGAAGAGAAGTTTTATTAAGTGATTTAAGAAATACCTTTTGTAGAACATAAGTACTCCTAGGGGATATACTTTCCAAACATTATAAGCATTGAAGAATTTACCAATTTTTATTATTTATTTCTTCTCATTATCATCTCATGTTCTTTCTTTTGACAAAATCAGAATGCAAGAACCATATCTTTGTGTTCAGCTTTTATGAATTAACATATCCAAGAAATTTTACTTTATTTTATGATAAAATTGTCTGTAATTCTTGCTTCTACTTCATTTATGAATATTACCAAACTATTTATTGTGATGAATCTTTACATAGAATAATATTGCCTCCATTTATTCCCATTTAAGGGTATGACTTATATTCTTGAAAGGCATATGTAGGGAAAATGAAAGTTCCTATGGCCAGGATCCTCACCTTACCCTAAACTACTTGATGATGTAATTGGCCTACTGCTAGGCTAATGCTTCCACACCCACTGACAATGAGCCATTATCATCAGCTTTACTATATAAAGAGTTTCACCCAGTGCTCTGCCCAGAGGCAGAGACTGAGATGGATTGTGAACACCCCAGAAGGCAAATGTGATTCCAGCACTCGACTTGCCGCCATGAGAATAAGGCTTGGTATAAACCCTTTTACCCCTAACATTCCATTGTTGTTATTGGATCTCAGTGAATTCAGAGTGAATTTGTCCAGACAAAACAGCATATATTTCATGTGTTTTGTAATTTTTTATTACAAACTCATGCTTATTGAAACTTCACATATGAAGTGTATTTGAGGACTGAGTTTAAAGTGAGTTTCTTTAGAAATGTTTGAATTTGCATCTAAAAAGTGCCTGTGGAAGCTACCAACCTAGAATCACTTAAAAAAAAACTATCACCATGGATTTTGGGGTAGGGGGCACATAGTCAGAATTAGTGTTCCACAACCCCACTCTCAGTATCACTTGTGTCAGTTCAAATCTTCCAAAAATCAAATGCCCAAACAGGATTAGACATATAAGAAATTTATCAGGAGGAGAAAGTGCCTGTGAACAATAAAGGGGGGAGAATAGGAGTAAATGAGGAAAGCCTTCAGAACATAATGCAGGAAGATTTTCAGAGTATAGCGTCATTCTGAGAAAGCCTTGACTAAGCCAGTGGGGTGTCCCTGAGCAAAGAGTTCCATATTGAGCAGAAATAGCTCAGCTCTAGTACCCCTGCCGTGCTCAGTCATTGACTGGGAGCAGCCCTTAGGAAGCATGACCTTAGCATAAATACCACAGTGGATCCAAAGGTGCAGAAGCTGGAGGTCATCGGTCAGCCAAGCGCCCAACCACAGATTCTCTTGAAGGAAGACCTGAGAGGCATACCTCCATGGCCACCACAGAAGAGCATTTTTCTTATTTTAGTATAATGGTGTCTTCTGAATCAGAATGAAAGAACCGCTGTGCCACCCTCAGAAATTTCGGTTGCCATCTCAGCATTGTTACAGGAGTCCATGAGGGATGGGACAAATCAAGAAATGAAACAAACAGGAGCTGCCTTCACAAGTTAGTGCTCAACTGGGAGGCCAGTTCATGATATTGGTAGAAGCACTGCGAGACGGAGAAAATGCCACAGGGCAAAAGTCGTAGGTGGTTACCACCACTTGTTAGAGCACATGAAGCAGCTCTGAAATACTTTTCAGGAAGAAGCAACATGAGTTTAGATTCTAGCTAGTTAGAGGAGATCAAATCTCATTTGAATATTATTTTGTGACCCAGGCTGTGGGCCCTAGGAAAACTGGGACTACATACACAGCTCCAAATGTAAACCAGTCATCTCCCCTTCAGCGTCCCAGTCAGGGACCCTAGTATATAATACATAGAACTGAACAGATTATATCATACAACCACAGACAATAAAACATATAAAATGTATCCTGGCCCCTATATTTTCTCTCATTTGATGGCATAATCTTATCTGGTCAGCCACCTAAAAAACTAAGTATCCTCTTTGACTCCCCATAATTTAATCAAGTTATCAAATCTGATCAACTCCACCATCAAATCTCTTTTGCTGTTTTTTCCTTTTACTTTACCCTTGCAGTAGCTTCGAAACTAATCTGGTCTACCAGGGTTCACTCTTCCCCAGCTCCCAATCCATTCTTGTTGCTGTTTCAAGATGCTCTTCCTTAAACACACCTCTAATTACATTTCTCTGTGTAAAAACATCCTATAACTCTATCCTGCATGTAAGATACATTTAACATTCTTTACATGGCATAAAGATTCACAATCCAACATAAACCTCACTTTTCTAGGCTGACCATCCCAACACTGTTGCTTCATTCAGCACATTTTTTGAGTGCCTACTGTGTATCAAAGATATATTTTAGCCACATAGTCATCTGCACTTACCGCTCTCTTAAACAATCATTGTGTTTCATGCTTCTATGCCTTTGCACATGCTATTTCTGATGCCCTTGACTTCACACTACTTAGCATTCAACACCTAATTTAAAGGCCGCATTCTCTGTGAAGCTCCCATGACCCCCTGATTGTATGTCTCTCCCTCCTCTGCTCCCTTAAATATTTGTATATAAGTTAATATAACACTTATTACAATAGAACATTTGACTACCCAACATTTTTTAAGTGTCTACTACGGTTCAGGAATAGTGGTAGGCACTGAGGTACCCAAGTGAACATGGGCCCTTCCATTGAAGACCTCAAGATACATGTATTTTTTCTTCATTAGGCCATGAGCTCTTCAAGGACTTACATTTCTTGGTTCCTGAACTATAACAAAGATTCAGCTCTTTGTTCATGAAAAATATTTAGGATTTAGTTCTGACGGTTTCTCTTTTTTTAACCTTGCGTTTCACATACTTTTCTTCCAAAATTCTGTGGCCCCCTGAAGCTAGGCAAAGAAAGTTTATTCTTTCAAAGCCTAGAGATATTACTAAAGCCATCCAGTCTGCCAACTCATTTACCTTAGAGTGGGGTTTGACACTCTTCCTATCAAAAGGTGGCAACTAATCCTCTGTCTCCTGAATACAGGCAAGCCTTACAAACTTGCTTTCAATGACTGGAAGGCAGCAGAAGGGATGCTACATGATTGCAAAGCTAGGTTAAAAAGGATGATATTGCTTCCACCTGGTTCACTCTTGGAATCTGGCCACCATTGGGATGCTGGCTCTTAGAACTAAACCACCATGCTGTGAGGAAACCATGGAGCTATGTAGAGTGATCACATGTAAGCAATCTGACCACAGCCACAACCAAGGACCCAGATGACAGGCAGTGTCAAATGCCAGATGTGAGTGACCCAGCCTTCAGATGATTTCAGCCCTCTCAGCTGATGCCAAGTGGAGCAAAAGAAATCTGAACTGATAAACCCTGTCAAAATGACAGATTTGTGAGCAAAGCAAATGTCATTATCTTAAGCCACTATTTGGGGGATATTTGTTAGATAGCAATAGACAACTGGAACAACACTGAAATGAATTACAATCTAAATGCTAAGAGCAGCTCCACAGAGAAGCTGCCAAATGTGCACAAAGGCTGTTTTGCAGAGCTGCAAACCCAGAAAGCGTCAAAGTAGCACTGATTCAGTTGCTCCTTAAATTTAAGCTTGGATTATATTATTGGCAGAGCACAAGATGTGTAAAGTTGATCTAATGTTTTTGTATGGCACGTTATTTATCTTTGCAACAGGTCTCCCTGCTCTGTTGACCCCCATGCATTGGATTCTCAGCACATCAGCCAAAGTTATGTTTAAAACATTGGTCAGATAATGTACCTTTCCTGCCCCAAGCTATTCAGTAGCTTTCCATCTCACAGAGTAAGATTTGAATCATTATTATGGCCAAAAGGTCTACATAACCTGGCTCTCCAGCTACCTCAACTCCTCCAACTCTGTCTCATATTCACTCTCTTTCAGCCAGTTGACACTCTTCCTATTCCTAGAACACGCCAAGTACCTTTCTGTCTCAGGATCTATTCCCTCACCTTATTCATATCTCTGTTCAAATGTCACGTTATCAGGGAGGATGTCAATAATCTCTCCTTTTAAAATAAAATCTCCCTACTCACTATTACTTTGCTCTGTTATATTTTTCTTCACACAACTTGCCATCACTTGACACATTACATATGCATTTGTTTCTTGTTTACTTTGTGTCTCCTTCCTCTAGAATGTGAGCTCCATGAGAAAAGGGACATTGTTTACTGCTCTTTCATCAGGCCTTAACAATAGTACCTGTTACTCAATAATCATTGTGGATTATGTGAATGAATGAATATTTTTAAAGAGGAGAGCTAGGACATAAATGGTTTTAAACCATATACTTTTACATTTTATTTGGTGAAGATTCCATTTACATTCATTCTGATTGTCACCAGGGTATTAGTAAATGATGTTAGCCACATGACTTATGTTTCTATTTACATACAGAAACACAAAGACTTGTAAAGTGATTTTAATAATAAATATTGACTATGATTGCATATATGAAATTAAAAATATCACATACTTAGAATATACAGCTTGAAAAACTGAGATGTATATAAATTGGCAATACTTCAGAGGATATAATAGCAAATGTTTTTCCATTTATTTTATCTATCAAATTTGTTCAATGATACTTAAAATTTTATACTATGGTTAAAGGCTGAAGAGTCAAAAATAATAGACAGTTCTTAGAAATAACTTAAAATTCTGTGATCGTTCTTTTAAAAAAATTTTTTTTAATTATTAAATTATCATTGATATACACTCTTATGAAGGTTTCACATGAAAAACATTGTAGTTACTACACTCACCCATATTATCAAGTACCCCCATGCCCCATTGCAGTCACTGTCCATGAGTGTAGTAAGATGCCACAGAGTCACTACTTGTCTTCTCGGTGCTATACTGTCTTCTCTGTGACCCTACACACACCATGTGCACTAATCATAAGACCCCTCAATCTCCTTCTCCCTCCCACCCACACTCCCCCACCCCTCCCCTTTGGTAACTGCTAGTTCCTTCTTGGAGTCTGTGAGTCTGCTACTGTTTTGTTCCTTCAGTTTTGCTTCCTTGTTATACTCCACAAATAATTTGGTACTTGACTTTCTCCGCCTGGCTTATTTCACAGAGCATAATACCCTCTAGCTCCATCCATGTTGTTGCAAATGGTAGGATTTGTTTTCTTCCTGTGGCTGAATAATATTCCATTGTGTATATGTACCACATCTTCTTTATCCATTCATCTACTGATGGACACTTAGGTTGCTTCCATATTTTGGCTATTCTAAATAATGTGGCAATAAATAAAGGGCTCCATATATCTTTTCAAATTAGTGATTTTGTTTTCTTTAGCTAAATTCCCAGAAGTGGAATTGCTGGGTCATATGGTATATCTATCTTTAGATTTTTGAGAAACCTCCATACTGCTTTCCATAGTTTCTGCATCAATTTGCAGTCCCACCAGCAATGTACAAGGGTTTCCTTTTCTTCACATCATTGCCAAGATTTTGTTATTTCTTGACTTGATATTAACCAACATACTGATGTTGATATTAGCCACTCTGATTGTTGAGAGGTGATATCTCATTGTGGTTTTGATTTGCAGTTCCCTGATGATTAGTGGTGTTGAGCATCTTTTCATAGGTCTGTTGGCCATCTGTATATATTCTTTGAAAAAAATGACTATTCAGATCCTCTGCCCATTTTTTAATCAGATTATTTGGTTTTATGGTGGTGTTTTTTGGTATGAGTTCTTTATGTATTTTGGATATTAGCCCCTTATCGGATATGTCATTTGCAAATATATTTTCCCATACAGAAGGTTTCCTTTTCATTCTGTTGACGGTTTCCTTCGATATGCAGAAGCTTTTTAGTTTGATGTACTTCTACTTGTTTATTTTTTCTTTAGTTTCTTTTGCCTGGATAGACAAATCCAGTAAAAAATTACTAATGTTGATGTTTAAGAGTGTACTGCCTATGTTTTTTACCTAGGAGTTTTATGGTTTTATATCTTATATTTAAATCTTTAATCCATTTTCAGTTTATTTTTGTGTATGGTGAAAGACAGTGATCCAGCTTCATTCTTTTGCATAGCTTTCCAGTTTTCCCATCATTTACTGAAGACACTGTCTTTTCCCCATTGTTTATTTGTGCCTCCTTTGTCATATATTAATTGGCCATCTAGGTGCAGGTTTATTTCTGGGTTCTCTAGTCTGTTTCATTGATCTATGTATTTGTTCTTGTACCAATAATATACTGTTTTGATTACTTGGCTTTGTAGTTTAGGTTGAAGCCAGGAAGCATAAGAACCCCACCTTTGTTCTTTCTAAATATTGCTTTGGCCTTTTATTTCTTTTTCTCCTCTGATTGCAATGGCTGGAACTTTCAGTACTATGTGGAATAAAATGGCGAGAGTGGGCATTCTTATCTTGCTCCTGATCTCAGAAGAAAAGCTTTCAGTTTTTCAACATTGAATATGATATTAGCTGTGGGCTTGTCATATGTAGCCTTTATTATGTTGAGGTATGTTCCCTTTATATCCACTTGGTTAAGAGTTTTTATCATGAATGGATGTTGAATTTTCAACAAGCTTTTTCAGCACCTATTGAGATGATCATATGGTTTTTATTCTTCCTTTTCTTAATGTACTGTATCATACTGATTGATTTGCAGATACTCTACCATCTTTGCATCCCTGGAATAAATTCCACTTGGTCATGGTAAATGATCCTCAATGTATTTTTGAATTGGGTTCTAATAATTTTTTGAGGATTTTTCCATCTATGTTCATCAGGGATTTTGATCCGTGATTTCCTTTTTCTACAGTGTCTTTGTATGGTTTTGGCATCAAGATAATGTTGGCCTTATAGAATGAAATTGGAAGCTTTCCTTTCTCTTCAATTTTTTTTGAATAGTTTGAGAAAGATAGGTATTAACTCTTCTTTAAATGTTTGGGAGAATACTCCTGTGAAGCCATCTGGTTCTGGATTTTGTTTGTTGGGAGTTTTTCTTATTACAGCTTCAAATTCATTACTGGTAATTGGTCTGTTCAGATTTTCTATTTCTTCCTGGGTCAGTTTTGATTGATTGTCTGTTTCTAGGAATTAATCTATTTCTTCTAGGTTGTCCAATTTGTTGGCATATAATTTCTCATAGTAACCTCTTATAATTGTTTGTATTTCTATGGTGTCAGTTGGTTCTGGTTTTATTTATTTGAGTCCTCTCTTTTTTCTTGATAAGTCTATCTAGGTTTATCAGTTTTGTTTATCTTTTCAAAGAATCAGCTCTTAGTTTCATTGATCTTCTGTATTGCTTTTTTAGTCTTTCTTTCATTTATTTCTGCTCTGATCTTTATTGTTTCCTTCCTTTTAGTAACTTCAGGTTTTGTTGGTTCTTTTTCTAGTTCTTTTAGGTGTACGGTTAGATTGTTTATTTAAGATTTTTCTTGTTTCTTGAGGTAGGCTTGTAATGCTATAAACTTCCACCTTTGTACTGCTTTGCTGAATCCCAAAGATTTTGAACTATTGTGTTTCTATTATCATTATTCTTTAAGTACTTTTTATTTCTCCTTTGATCCATTGGTTCTTTAGTAGCACGTTGTTTAGCTTCCATGTGTTTGTGTTTTTTCCAGTTTTTTCTTGAATTAGACTCCTAGTTTCATACCATTGCAGTCAGAAAAGATGCTTGGTATGATTTCAATCCTCTTAAATTTAATAAGACTTCTTTTGTAGCCTGGCATGTGACCTATCCTGGAGAATAGTCTGTGTGACTTGAAAAAGAATGTGTTCTGCTGTTTTTAGATGTAATGTTCTATGCTTATCTATTAAGTCCATTTGATCTAATGTGTCATTCAAAGCCATTGTTTCCTTATTGATTTGCTGTCTGGATTATCTGCCCATTGATTTAAGTGAGTTGTTAAAACCCCCTACTATTAGTGCATTACTGTCAATTTCTTCCTTTATGTCTGTTAATATTTGTTTTATACATTTAGATGTTCTTCTCTTGGGTTATACGTATTACCATTGTTATATCTTCTTGCTGGATTGAGCCCTTAATCATTATATGTCCTTCTTTGTTTTTTTGTTATGGTCTTTATTCTAAAGTCTACTGTGTCTGATATAAGTAATACTCAAGCTTTTTCTTTTCATTTCCATTTGCCTGAAATATCTTTTTCCATCACTTCATTTACATTCTCTGTGTTTAGGTTCTGAAGTGAGTCTCCTGTAGACACTTACAGATGGGTCTTGTTTTTTTTTATCCATTTAGTCACCCTATGTCTTATGATTGTAGCATTTAGTCCACTTACATTTAAGGTAATTATTGATAGGTATGTACTTATTGCAAAATGTATTTCTTTTCTTTTTAATTAAAGTATTTTTAAATAATTTATTTGGGTATCATTAATCTACAATTACATGCACAATATTATGGTTATTGAACTACCCCCTTCATCAAGTCACCCCCAACAACCCCATTACAGTAACTGTCCATCAGTGTAGTGAGATGCTACAGAATCACTACTTCTCTTCTCTGAGTTGTCCAGCCCTCCCCATGTCCCCGCAACATTACCTCTACTAATCGTAATGCCCCTTTTTCCCTCTTATCCCTCACTTCTCACCCATCTTCCCCAGTCCCTTTGCTTTGGTAACTATTAGTCCATTCTTAGGTTCTGTGAGTCTGCTGCTGTTCTGATCCTTCAGTTTTTTTTCTTTGTTCTTATACTCCACATATGAGTGAAATCATTTGATACTTATCTTTTTCAGCTTGCTTATTTCACTGAGCATAATACCCTCTAGCTCCATCCATGTTGTTGCAAATGGTAGGATATGTTTTCTTCTTATGGCTGAATAGTATTCCATTGTGTATATTTACCACATCTTCTTTATCCATTCACCTACTGATGGACACTTAGGTTGCTTCCATTTCTTGGCTATTGTAAATAGTGCTGCAATAAACATAGGGGTGCATCTGTCTTTTTCAAACTGGGCTGGGGCATTCTTAGGATAAACTCCTAGGAGTGGAATTCCTGGGTCAAATGGTATTTCTATTTTGAGTGTTTTGAGGAACCTCCATACTGCTTTCCACAATGGTTGAACTAATTTGCATTCCCACCAGCAGTGTAGGAGGGTTCCGTTTTCTCCACATCCTCGCCAACATTTGTTGTTGTTTGTGTTTTGGATGTTGGCCATCCTCACTAGTGTGAGGTGATATCTCATTGTGGTTTTAATCTGCATTTCTCTGATGATTAGTAATGTGGAGCACCTTTTCATGTGCCTGTTGGCCATCTGAATTTCTTCTTTAGAGAAGTGTCTATTCATGTCCTCTGCCCATTTCTTAATTGGATTATTTGCTTTTTGTTTGTTAAGGTGCATGAGTTCTTTATATATTTTGGATGTCAACCCTTTATCAGATACGTTTTTTATGAATATCTTCTCCCATACTGTAGGATGTCTTTTTGTTCTACTGATGGTGTCCTTTGCTGTACAGAAGCTTTGCAGCTTGATATAGTCCCACTTGTTCATTTTTGCTTTTGTTTCCCTTGCCCGGGGAGATATGTTCATGAAGAAGTTGCTCATGTTTATGTCCAAGAGATTTTTGCCTATGTTTTTTTCTAAGAGTTTTATGGTTTCATGACTTACGTTCAGGTCTTTGATCCACCTTGAGTTTACCTTTGTGTATGGGGCTAGACAGTAGTCCAGTTTCATTCTCTTACATGTAGCTGTCCAGTTTCTCCAACACCAGGTGCTGAAGAGGCTGTCATCTCCCCATTGTATATCCAAGGCTCCTTTATCAAATATTAATTGATTGTATATGTTTGGGTTAATGTTTGGATTTTATATTCTGTTCCACTCGTCTGTGGGTCTGTTTTTTGTGCCAATACCAAATTGTCTTGATTACTGTGGCTTTGTAGTAGAGCTTGAAGTCAGGGAGCACAATTCCCTCTGTTTGATTCCTCCTTCTCAGGATTGCTTTGGCTATTCGGGGTCTTTTTCTGGTTCCATAGGAATTTTAGAATTATTTGCTCCAGTTCATTGAAGAAAGCTGTTGATATTTTGATAGGGATTGCGTTGAATCTGTAGATTGCTTTAGGTAGTATAGCCATTTTGACAAGATTTATTCTTCCTAGCCAGGAACATGGGATGCAATTCCATTTGTTAGTGTCCTCTTTAATTTCTCTTAGGAGTGTCTTGTAGTTTTCAGAGTACAGGTCTTTCACTTCCTTCGTTAGGTTTATTCCTAGGTATTTTATTCTTTTTGATGCAATTGTGAATGGAATTGTTTTTCTGATTTCTCTTTCTGTTAGTTCATCATTAGTGTATAGGAAAGCAACAGATTTCTGTGTGTTAATTTTGTATCCTGCAACTTTGCTGAATTCAGATATTAGTTCTAGTAGTTTTGGAGTGGAGTCTTTGGGTTTTTTATGCACAGTATCATGTCATCTGCAAATAGTGACAATTTGACTTCTTCTTTACCAGTCTGGATGCCTTGTATGTCTTTGTTTTGTCTTATTGCCATGGCTAGGACCTCCAGTACTATGTTGAATAACAGTGGAGAGAGTGGGCATCCCTGTCTTGTTCCCGATCTTAGATGAAAAGCTTTCAGCTTCTCACTGTTAAGTATGATGTTAGCTGTGGGTTTGTCATATACGGCCTTTATGATATTAAGGCACTTGCCCTCTATACCCATTTTGTTAAGAGTTTTAATCATGAATGGATGCTGAATTTTGTCAAATGCTTTTTCAGCATCTATGGAGATGATCATGTGGTTTTTGTTCTTCTTTTGTTGATGTGGTGGATGATGTTGATGGATTCTCGAATGTTGTACCATCCTTGCATCCCTGGGATGTATCCCACTTGATCATGGTGTATGATCCTCTTGATTTATTTTTGAATTCAGATTGCTAATATTTTGTTGAGTATTTTTGCATCTACGTTCATCAGGGATATTGGTCTGTAATTTTCTTTTTTGGTGAGGTCTTTGCCCGGTTTTTTTTATTAGAGTGATGTTGGCTTCATAGAATGAGTTTGGAAGTATTCCCTCCTCTTCTATTTTTTGGAAAACTTTAAGGAGAATGGGTGGTATTTCTTCTCTATATGTCTGGTAGAATTCAGAGGTGAATACATCTGGGCTGGGAGTTTTGTTCTTGGGCAGTTTTTTGATTACCGATTCAATTTCATTGCTGGTTATTGGTCTGTTTAGTTTTTCTGTTTCTTGCTTGGTCAGTCTTGGAAGGTTGTATTTTTGTAAGAAGTTGTCCATTTCTTCTAGGTTTTCCAGCTTGTTAGCATATAGATTCTCATAGTATTCTCTTATAATTCTTTGTATTTCTGTGGGGTCCGTCGTTATTTTTCCTTTCTCATTTCCGATTGTGTTTATGTGTGTAGATTCTCTTTTTCTCTTAATAAGTCTGGCTAGGGGTTTATCTATTTTGTTTATTTTTTCAGAGAACCAGCTCTTGGTTTCATTGATTTTTTTCTTTTGTTTTATTCTTCTCAATTTTATTTCTTCTCTGATCTTTATTATATCCCCCCTTCTGGTGACTTTGGGCCTCATTTGTTCTCCTTTTTCCGATTTCAGTAACTGTGTCTTTGGACTATTCATTTGGAAATGTTCTTCCTTCATTAAATAGGCCTGGGTTGCAATATACTTTCCTCTTAGAACTGCCTTTGCTGCGTCCCACAGAAGTTGTGAGTTTGTGTTGTTGTTGTTGTCATTGGTCTCCATATGTTCTTTGATTTCTGTTTTGATTTGGTCATTAACCCATTGATTAATTAGGAAAATGTTAAGTCTCCATGTGTATGTGAGCCTTTTTGATTTCTTTCTAAAATTTATTTCTAGTTTTATACCTTTGTGATCTGAGAAGTTGGTTGGCAGGATTTCAATATTTTTTAATTTACTGAGGTTCCTTTTGTGGCCTAGTATGTGGTCTATTCTGGAAAATGTTCCATGTGCACTTGAGAAGAATGTGTATCCTGTTGCTTTTAGGTGCTGAGTTCTGTAGATGTCTGTTAGGTCCATCTGTTCTAGTGTGTTGTTCAGTGCCTCTGTGTCTTTACTTATTCTCTGTTTGGTTGATCTGTCCTTTGGAGTGAGTGGTGTGTTGAAGTCTCCTAAAATGAATGCATTGCTATTTCTTCCTTTAGTTCTGTTAGTATTTGTTTCACATATGCTGGCGCTCCTGTGTTGGGTGCATATATATTTATAATGGTTATATCTTCTTGTTGGACTTACCTCTTTATCATTATGTAATGTCCTTCTTTATCTCTTGCTACACTCTTCGTTTTGAAGTCTATTTTGTCTGGTACATGTACTGCAACAACTGCTTTTTTCTCTTTGTTGTTTGCATGAAATATCTTTTTCCATCCCTTCACTTTTAGTCTGTGTATATCTTTGGGTTTGATGTGAGTCTCTTGTAAGCAGCATATAGATGGGTCTTGCTTTTGTATCCATTCTGTTACTTTGTGTCTTTTGATTGGTGCATTCAGTCCATTTACATTTAGGGTGATTATTGATAGATATGTACTTATTGCAATATCTGGCTTTAGATTCGTGGTTACCAAAGGTTCAAGGGTTGCTTCTTTACTATCTAACAATCTAACTTAAGTTTCTTGTTAAGTTAGTGTAAACACCGTCTGATGTTTCTTTATATTTCTCCCTTCTTATTCTTCCTCCTCCATTCTTTATATACTAGGTGTTTTACTCTTTGCCTTTAGTTAGTATTTGGACGGGCTGCTTTCTTTGCTATGATTTTATTTTGTCTGGTGACATCTTTTTGGCCTTAGGAGTGCTTCCCTCTAGATCAGTCCATTTAAGATATCCTGTAGTGGTGGTTTATGAGAGGCAAACTCTCTCAACTTTCGTTTGTCTGGAAATTGTGTGATCCCTCCATCATATTTAAATGATAATCGTGCTGGATACAATATTCTTGGTTCGAGGCCCTTCTGTTTCATAATGTTAAATATATCATGCCATTCTCTTCTGGCCTGTAAGGTTTCTGTTGAGAAGTCTGATGATAGTCTGATGGGTTTTCCTTTGTAGGTGATCTTTTTTTCTCTCTCTAGCTGCCTTTAATACCCTGTCTTTATCTTTGATCTTTGCCATCTTAATTATTATGTGTCTTGGTGTTGTCTTCCTTGGGTCCCTTGTGTTGGGAGATCTGTGGGCTTCTGTGGACTGCAAGACTATTTCCTTCCCCAGCATGAGAAAGTTTTCAGCAATTATTTCTTCAAAGACACTTTCTATCCCTTTTTGTCTCTCTTCTTCCTCTGGTACTCCTATAATGTGAATATTGTTCCATTTGGATTGGTCACACAGTTCTCTTAATATTCTTTCATTCCTATCATTCCTAGAGATCCTTTTATCTCTCTCTGCCTCAGCTTCTCTGTATTCCTGTTCTCTGATTTCTATTCCATTAACAGTCTCTTGCATCTCATCCAGTCTGCTGTTAAGCCCATCGATTGCTTGTCTGATTTCTGCATTGTCTTTCCTCACTTTCCTCACTTCCTCTCTCAGCTCTTGCACATTTCTCTGTAAATCCATCAGCATGGTTATGACTTTTATTCTGTAATTAAAGTATTATTGATATACACTCTTATGAAGGTTTCACATGAAAAAAACAATGTGGTTACTACGTTTACCCATATTATCGGGTCCCCACTCATACCCCATTCAGTCACTGTTCATCAGTGTAGTAAGATGACACAGATTCACTGTTTGCGTTCTCTGTGCTACACTGTTTTTGCCGTGATCCCCCACACCATGTGTACTAAACATAATACCCCACAGTCCCCTTCTCCCACCCTTCCCACCCACCCTCCCACACCCCTCCCCTTTGGAAACCCCTAGTTCCTTCTTGGAGTCTCTGAGTCTGCTACTGTTTTGTTCCTTCAGTTTTGCTTCGTTGTTATATTCCACAAATGAAGGAAATCATTTGGCACTTGTCTTTCTCCCCCTGGCTTATTTCACTGAGCATAATATCCTCCAGCTCCATCCATGTTGTTGCAAATGGCAGGATTTGTTTCGTTCTTATGGCTGAATAGTATTCCATTGTGTATATGTACCACCTCTTCTTTGTCCATTCATCTACTGATGGACACTTAGGTTGCTTCCATATCTTGGCTATTTTTAAAGTGCTGCAATAAACATAGGGGTGCATATGTCTTTTTGAATCTGAGAAGTTCTATTCTTTGGGTACATTCCAAAGAGTGGCATTCCTGGGTCAAATGGTATTTGGATTTTGAGTTTTTGAGGAACCTCCATAATGCTTTCCACAATGGTTGAACTAGATTACGTTCCCACCAGTGGCATAGGAGGGTTCCCCTTTCTCCACATCCTCGCCAGCATTTGTTGTTCATAGTCTTGGGTGCTGGCCATCCTACTGGTGTGAGGTGATATATCATTGTGGTTTTCACAAATGTATTTCTTAAGTAAGAGGACTTCAAAGTTGAAATGACTTCTTGATCCATGGACTGCAGAAAGAGTGCCTTATTAGCAGGCAAGAAGCAACATTCATATTATTGTACATGTCCATCAGAGCTCTTGGGTGTATATTGTCAGTGAGCAGTAATATATGTAAGGCTTTGTTGTTCCACTTATACAGCATAAGCAGACTAGATTTTTAGTGTAATTCTTAAGGGCCCTAGGATTTTTCAAAATGTTAAATGAGTATTGGCTTCAACTTAGTCACCAATTACATTAACCACTAACAAGAGAGTCAGCCTATCCTTTGAAGTTTTGAAGCAGGTATTGAGTTCTCCTCTCTGGCTATGAAAATCCTCGATGGCATCTTCTTCCAATAGAGGCCTGTTTCACCTACATTGAAAATCTGTGGTTTAGTGTAGCCAATTTCATTTTCTTACCTAGATCTCCTGGATAATTTGTTACAGTTTCTATACCACCACTTGCTGCTTCACCTTGCACTTTTATGTTACAGACAGCTTCTTTCCTTAAACATCATGAACCAACCTATGCTAACTTCCCACTTTTCTTCTGCAGCTTCCTCACCTCTCTCAGGCTTCATGAAACAGAAGAGAGTTAGAGTCTTGCTCTGGATTAGGTTTTGGCTTAAGGGAATGTTGTGGCTGATTTGATCTTCTATCCAGACCACAAAGCTTCCTTACTAAGCTTAATCATTTCTAGCTTTTGATTTAAAGTAAAAGATGAGATTCTTCCTTTCAGTTGAATACTTGAATTTGCCTAGTTTCAATATTTCTGTGTCTCAAGGGAATAGGGAGGCCTGAGGAGAGGGAGAGAGTTGGGGGAACAGCTGGTCAGTGGAGCAGTCAGAACACACACATTTATTAATCAAGTTTAGCATCTTATATGGGCATGGTTCTTGGTACCACAAAACAATTAAAATTGTAACATTAAAGATCCATGATGATAGATCACCATAAGAAATGCAATAATAATAATGAAGAAGTTTGAAATTTTGTGAGAATTACTAAAATGTGGCACAGAGACATGAAGTGAGCAAAAGCTGTTGGAAAAATTGCTCCAGTAAACTTGCTCATTGCAGGGTTGCCACAGACCTTCAATGTGTAAAAACACAGTATTTGCAAAACACAATTGAAATATGCCTAGAGTAACCATATTATTGATAGCATATAGAATTACTTTAGGAGGATTACCTGAGATATATAAGGCCATTTCATAACTTAAAAAGATCAATCATAAAGATGACATAACAATTCTAAACATGTATGCAACTAAAATAGAGTTTGAAATAAATGAAGGAAAAACTGATAGAATGAGAAAAAATAGACAAATTCACAATAACAGCCACAGACTTCAATACCTAAGTCTCAATATTCAATAGAGAATGTAAACAGAAAATCAGTAAAGATATGGAACACTTAAACAATATAATCAATTGACTTCACCTAATTGAATTTATACAGACACTACCAAAGGATTACAGAATATATATTCTTTACAAGTACATGTAGACTATTTACCAAGAGAGATCACATTCTGGGGCATGATACAAGTCTCAATACATTTTAAATTCTTCACATCATACAGAGCATATTCTCTAACCACAATGGAATTTAATTAAAAATTAATAACAACAGAAAGATTCCTGGAAAATCCCCAAATACTTTTAAATCAAATAGCACAATTCTAAAACAGCTCATAGTTGAATAAATCTAAAAAAGAAATTAGAAAATATTTTCAATTGAATGAAAATGAAAATGCAACATATCAAATTTTGTGGGAAGCCATTAAAGCAGTACATAGGGAAAAGGTTTAGAAAACTATAAACAAATTTATTAGAAAAGAAAAAATGTCTCAAATCAGTGGCTTCGATTTCTAAGTTAAGATACTAAAAAAAGGAGAAACAGAAAGTAAGCAGAAAAAAATAATAAAGAGCTGAAATTAATGAAATAATAAACAGTGAAATAATAAAGTGAGTGAAACAAAAAATGGTTAAGGAAACCAATAAAACTGACAAGCCTCTAGCAAAGCTGACAAATAAAAAAGGAAAAAAGACACATATTACCATTATCAGTATTTTCTTTAGGTGACATCACTAAAGATACTACAGATATGCAAGGAAATATTATAAAGGATATGATGAAATAAATTTGACAATTTAGATGAAATAGAAAAATTTCTTGAAAAACACAAACTACCAAAACTCTTTCAAGAAGAGATAGATAGCCCAAAATATAACTATATTTATATTAAAGAAATTGAATTTGAAATTGAAAATCTCCCAGAAAAAAACTCAAAGCTCAATTAGCATCACCGGCAAATTCTATCAAATATTTTTAGAAAGGTTTATACCAATTCCACAAAAACTCTTCCATAAAATTGAAGAGAATATTCCAAAATCATTCTGTAAGAGACTAACATTACCCTGACACAAAAATCTAACAAAGACATCACAAGAAAAAATATATAGACCAATGTTCCACAAGAACAGAGATGTAAAAATTCTAAATAAAATTTTAGTGAAGCAAATTTAGCAAAGCAAACAGTATATAAAAAGAATTATACATGATTAGCAAGTAAGGTTTTTCCTAGGAATGCAAGGTTGACTTAACATTCAAAAATCAACCAGCCTAATTTAGTATTATTTATAAGTCAAAAATGAAAACGATTCCATCATGTAAAAAGATCATGAAAAGGCATTTGACAAAATCAAGCATCCTTTCTTGATGAAAACTCCCAGCAAATTAGGAACAAAGAGAAACCCCCTTAACCTGATATAAAGCATCTATGAAAAAAGTCATGGAACATCATTTTAATGGTAAAAGACTGCTTTTTCTCTAAGTGCAGGAAAAAGACAGTCACCACTTCTAGTACAACATATTAGAAGTTTAAGCCAGTGTATTAAGGTAATAAAAAGAAATAAAAGTCATCCCCACATGAAAGGAGGAAGAAAAACTATATTTATGCACATACAATATGATTATCTTTACAGAGGACCTGATGGAATATATGCAAAAAGCTACTAGGACTAATAAGTGAGTTTAGTAAAGTTGGAGGATACACTACTGTTACACAAAAGTAATTGTATCTCTATACACTAGAAAAAATAACAATTGGAAATGAAAATTAAAACAATACCATTTATAGTAATACCAAAAAATGTGAAATACTGAAGGAAAAATCTGACAAAAGATATACAAAATTTATACACTGAAAACTGTAAAACATTCTGAGATACAGTAAAAACAAATATGTGGAGATCTATACTATGTTCTGTATTCATAGTCAGAAGACTTAATATTGTTAATATGTTTACTCTCCCCAACTCGATCTATAGATTCAGTGCAATCTCAACCAAACTTCCAAAAGGACTCTTTGTAGATATTAACAAATTTATTCTCAAATTCCTATAGAAATGGAAGGATCTTTCTTTGTGAAAGAACAAAATTGGAGTACCAAAACTGCCTTATTTCAAGAGTTGTTATAAACCTACAGTAATCAAGATAGACAAATAGACCAGTGAAACAGAATAGAGTCCAGAATTAGACCCACATATGTATTGAAAACTGATTTTTGACAAAGGTGCATACAGATATCCATACAGAAAAACATTAACTTCAGCCCATATTTCTCACCGTACATAAAAACTAACTAAATGGATTATGGGGGAAAATGAAAAACCTAAAATTGTTAAATTTCTAGAATAAAATATAGGAAAAATCTTAGTGACCTTGGGTTAGACAAAGATTACTTTGATACAACACCAAAAGCACAATACTTTTTTTTTAATTGATAAAGTAGATATCATCAAAATTTTTAATTCTGCTTCTCAAAAGACACTGCTAAGAAAATTAAAGGCAAGCCATAGACTGGGAGAAAATATTTGAAAATTGTATATCTGATAAATATCTTCAAGTCTAGAATATGTAACCAACTCTCAAAACTCAGTAATAAGAGAAGAAACATCTCTAAAAATGGGTGAAAGATTTGAAAATGTAATTCATCAAAGGAAATATGTACATGGAGAGATGCTCAACATCATTAGTTACTAGCTATTAGCTATAAAACCACAATGTGATGCCATTACACACCTATTAAAAGGACTAAAATTTTAAGACTGGAGTAACTTGAACTTTAAATACTACACACTATTATATTATAGCTAATATCAAAATGTCTGATCATACCAAGTGTTGGTTAGGATATGGAAGAACAGGAACCCTCATACATTGCTGATGGAATGTAAAAGGATACAACCATTTAGGGAAACTTAAAAAGTTAAAAATCCTGCAACATCTTAGGTATTCAATCTAGAGAAATGAAATCTTATGTCCATACTTGTGATTTACATAAAAATGCCATAACAGAGAAGATTAAAGATGGTGGCATGAGGAGTGAGACAGAGGCTTCCCCCTAAAACCATTTATAATATGAAAATGTAATTAATATGACTAATCCTGAAAGGGCAACAGGGAAGAGAGCTGCACCAAACTGCATACACGTGGAGAAAAGAATAAACTTCACAGAACAGGGTAACATACCAAAGCCGAGGCCCGGCTGGACCCAAGCCCTTCCCCCACCCCAGCTCACCAGTGGGAGGAAGAGAAACTGAGCAGGGAGGGAGTGGAGGCCTGAGACTGCTGAATACCTAACTCTGGAGATGTGGTCAGGAGCACAAAGCTGCATTTCATGGTGCTTTCATGGTACTCTCGTGATTAGGGGGTTGGAAAGCTAAGACAGACAGAATACCAGGACACACAGATTCCAGCCACTTGTGGAAAGCAGGGACCCATATCCAGATACTCTGGGACAAAAGAAAGGTGGGCAGTCTGAGAGACTTCCTAACAGCAAGAGGGCTGCTAAATGGGCAAGGATTGAACAGAGCTTAAGGCTCAGGAGAAGGGGCATGTAGACAAAATTGTCTGGGTGCTTTCTGCCCAGCAGGTGGGGAACTTTCTCGATCTTCAGACGCTCCAGGTCCCTGGCTGGCTACACAGCTCCAAGTACCCCCTCCATGATACGCAGCCTACTAAGCCTTTCTCCTGGCCAGCCCCACCTGGCTCACAAACCGGCAAACCCTACCCTGGCATCAGGCCAGGCAGAGGGAAACCCCATCTACAGCGATTTAAAACGTAAAGCATAGAGACTTATACCTGTGTGCTCGGCTCACTGATTCTGGCAGTTGAGACAGGCATAGCAGCCGGGAAGCAGGAAACAGCTCTTTCCTCCCCCCAGGCACCAATACCACTCCCCTGCAAACCCTGACACTGCGTCAGGGACTGAGCAGCTCCAAAGAGTGGAGCTTCTGGGCACTAGAGGGCACCATACACAAATATGAAATGCCAAAGAAATCTGGTTCAAAGTAAAATTATGAATACAAATGCTGAGATTCAAATGAAATCGACCTCATGAATCTTCCTGGAAGGGATTTGAGAATAAAAATCATTAACATGCTCATGGAGGTACAGAAAGATATTCAAGAACTCAGGAATGAATTCCAGTTGGAGATCCAATGGTTGAAGAGCACAATGGACAATATTAAAAGCAGATTATATACGGTGGAGGAGATGATAAATGAAATAGAAATTAGAGAAGAGGAATACAAAGAAGCTGACACACAGAGAGAAAAAAGGATCTCCAAGAATGAAAGAATATTGAGAGAACTGTGTGCCCAATCCAAACAGAACAATATTCACATTATAGAGGTACCAAAGAAGAAGAAGAGAAAGAAAGGGATAGAAAGTGTCTTTGCGGAGGTAATTGCTGAAAACTTAGATAGTCTTTCAGGCCATGGAGGTGCACAGATCTCCCAACACAAGGGACCAAGGAAGACAAAACCAAGACGTATAGTAATTAAAATGGCAAAGATCAAGGATAAGGACAGACTACTAAAAGCAGCCAGAGAGAGAAATAAGATTACATACAAAGGAAAGCCCATCAGGCTATCATCAGACTTTACAGGCCAGAAGGGAGTGGCATGATGTATTTAATGCAATGAAGCAGAATAGCCTCGAACCAAGAATACTTTAATCGGCAAGATTATCATTTACATTTGAAGGACAGATTAAACAATTTCCAGATAAGCAAAAGTTGAGAGAATTTACCTCCCACAAACCATCTCTACAGTGTATTTTGGAGGGACTGCTATAGATGGAAGTGTTCCTAAGGCTTAATAGCTGTCACCAGAGGTAGTAAAACCACAGTAAAGAAAGTAGAACAGCTAATTACTAAGCAAATGTGAAATTGAATCAACTATCCCCAAAGTCAAGGGATAGACAAAGAGTGTAGAATATGATACCTAAAATATACAGAATGGAGGAGGCAAAAAAAATGAGGAAAAAAAAAGAATCATTTGATTGTGTTTGTAATAGCATATTAGGTGAGTTAAGTTAGACTCTTACATAGTAAGGAAGGTAACCTTGAACCTTTGGTAACCACAGATCTAAAGCCTCCAATGCCAATAAGTACACACCTATCAATAATCACTCTAAATGTAAATGGACTGAATGCACCAATCCAAAGACATAGAGTCACTGAATGGATAAAAAAACAAGACCCATCTATATGCAGCCTAAAAGAGACTCACTTTAAAACAAAAGACATACAGACTAAAAGTGAAGGGATGGAAAATATATTTCATGCAACTAATAGGGAGAAAAAAGCAGGAGTTGCAGTACTTGTATCAGACAAAATAGACTTCAAAACAAAGAAAGTCCCAAGAGACAAAGAAGGACATTACATAATTATTAAGGAGTCAATCCAACAAGAATATATAACCATTATAAACATCTATGCATCCAACACAGGAGCACCTATGTATGTGAAACAAATACTAACAGAATTAAAAGGGGAAATAGAATCCAAGGCATTCATTCTATGAGACTTCGACACTCCACTCACTCCGAAGAACAGATCAACCAGAGAGAAAATAAGGAGATAGAGGCACTGAACAACACATTAGAACAGATGGACCTACCAGACATCTCCTGAACTCTACACCCAAAAGCAGCAGAATACACATTCTTCTCAAGTGCACATGGAACACTTTCAAGAATTAATCATATATTAGGCTAAAAAAAGAGTGTCAGTAAATTCAAAAAGATTGAAATTGTACCAACCAATTTCTCAGAACACAAAAGTATGAAACTAGAAATAAATTACCAGAGAAAATGAAAAATCCCACAAACACATGGAAGCTTCACAACATGTTCCTAAATAACCAAGGGATCAATGGCCAGATAAAAACAGAGATCAAGCAATATATGGAGATAAATGACAACAATAATTCAACACCACAAAATCTGTGGGATGCAGCGAAGGCCGTGTTAAGAGGAAAGTACATTGCAATATAGGCCTACCTCAAGAAAGAAGAACAATCCCATATGAACATTCTAATCTCACAATTAATGAAACTAGAAAAAGAAGAAGAAATGAGGCCCAAAGTCAGTAGAAGGAGGGACATAATAAAGACTAGAGCAGCATAGAGGATTAAAGATGGCGGTGTGAGAAATGAGCCCCAGGATTCCTCCTAAAACCACATATAATACGAAAATATAATTAATACAACTAATCCTGAAAGAACAACAGGAAAGAGGACTGCGCCAGACTGCATATACCCGGAGAAAAGAGCAGACTTCAGAGAACAGGGTAACATACCAAGGCTGTGGCCTGGCAGGATCCAAGCCCTTCCCCCAACCCAGCTCACTGGCAGGAGGAAGAGAAATGGAGCAGGGAGGGAGTGGAGGCCTGGGACTTCTGAATACCTAAGTCCGGAGATCTGCTCTGGGAGCACAAACCTACAATTCATGGTGCTTGCATGATACTCTTGTGATTACAGGGTTGGAAAGCTAAGACAGGCAGAATTCCTGGAGAGACTGAGATTCCAGCCACTTGAGGAGAGCAGGGATCCAAATCTGGCTGCTCTGAAACAAAAGAAAGGCAGGCAGTCTGAGAGACTTCCTAACAAGGAAGCCCTTAGTAAGAGTGCTGCTAAAGGGGCAAGGATTTCACAGAGCTTACTGCTCAGGAGAGAGGACAGGTAGACAAAATTGTCCAGGTGCATTCTGCCCAGCAGCTTGGGAGCTTTGCCATATAGACTCTCATATGTTAAGGAAGAAAAAGAAATCTTCCTGATTAGATGATCGTCAGGTGCTCCAGCTCTCTGGCTGGCTACACAGCTCCAAGGACCCCTCTGTGATAGGTAGCCTTTCTCCTGGCCAGCTCCACCTGGCTCGCAAACCGGCAAACCCTACCCTGGCATTAGGCCAGTCAGAGGGAAGAACTGTCTACAGCAACTACAAACGCAAAGCATAGAGGCTTATACGTGTGTGCTCAGCTCACTGGTTTGGGCAGTGGAGACAGGCATAGCAGCTGGGTAGCATGAAAAAGCTCTTTCTTCCCTCCAGGCACCAATACCACTCCCCTGCGACCCCGACATTGCTTCAGGTGCTGAGAAGCTCCAGGGGGTAGAGCTTCTGGACACTAGAAGGTGCCAAATACAAATATGAAACAACAAAGGACTCTGGTTCAGAGTAAAATTATTAATACCACTCCTGAGAAAGATTTAAATGACATTGACCTCATGACTCTTTCTGAAAGTGAGTTCAAAATAAAAATCATTAACATGCTAATGGAGATACAGAAAGATATTTAAGATATTCAAGAACTCAGGAATGAATTCTGGTCAGACATTCAATCGTTGAAGAGCACAATGGACAGTATTAAAATCAGATTGGATACAGTGGAGGAGAGACGATAAATGAAATATAAACTAGAGAAGAGGATACAAAGAAGCTGATGCACAGAGAGAAAAAAGGATCTCTAAGAATGAAAGAATATTTAGAGAACTGTGTGCCCAATCCAAACGGAACAATATTTGCATTATAGGAGTACCAGAAGAAAAAGAGATAGAAAGTGTCTTTGAGGAGGTAATTGCTGAAAACTTCTCCAATCTGGGGAAGGATATAGTCTCCCAAGCCATGGAGATGCACAGATCTCCCAACACAACAGACCCAAGGAAGACAACACCAAGACATATAGTAATAAAAATGGCAAAGATCAAGGGTAAGGACAGACTACTAAAAGCAGCCAGAGAGAGAAATAAGATCACATACAAAGGAAAGCCCATCAGGCTATCATCAGACTTCTCAACAGAAACCTTAAAGGCCAGAAGGAAGTGTCATGATGTATTTAATGCAATGAAGCAGAAGGGCCTCAAACCAAGAATACTTTATCCTGCAATATTATCATTTAAATGTGAAGAAGGGATTAAGCAATTTCCAGATAAGCAAAAGCTGAGAGAATTTACCTCCCACAAACCATCTCTACAGTGTATTTTGGGGGGACTGCTATAGATGGAAGTGTTCCTAAGGCTTAATGGCTGTCACCAGAGGTAATAAAACCACAGTAAAGAAAGTAGAACAGCTAATTACTAAGCAAATGTGAAATTAAATCAACTATCACCAAAGTCAATCAAGGGATAGACAAAGAGTACAGAATATGATACCTAATATATAAAGAATGGAGGAGGAAGAAAAAGGAAGAAGAAGAAGAAAAGAACCTTTAGATGGTGTTTGCAATAGCATATTAAGTGAGTTAAGTTAGACTCTTACATAGTAAGGAAGTTAACCTTGAACCTTTGGTAACCACAAATCTAAAGCCTCCAATGCCAATAACTACATACTTATCCATAATTACCCTAAACATAAATGGTCTGAATGCACCAATCAAAACACATAGAGTCACTGAATGGATAAAAAAAAAAAAGACCCATCTATATGCTACCTACAAGAGACTCAGTTTAAGCCCAAAGACATACACAGACTGAAAGTGAAGGGATGGAAAATATATTTCATGCAACTAATAGGGAGAAAAAAGCAGGACTTGCAGTACTTATATCAGACAAAATAGACTTCAAAACAAAGAAAGTCACAAGAGACAAAGGACGACATTACATAATGATTAAGGGTCAATCCAACAAGAAGATATAACCATTATAAATATCTATGCACCCAACACAGGAGCACCTACATATGTGAAACAAATACTAACAGAATTAAAGGGGGAAATAGAATGCACTGCATTCATTTTTGGAGACTTCAACACACCACTCACTCTGAAGGACAGATCAACCAGACAGAAAATAAGTAAAGAGACAGAAGCACTGAACAACACATTACAACAGATGGACCTAACAGACATCTACAGAACTCTACACCCAAAAGCAGCAGAATACACATTCCTCTCAACTGCACATGGGACATTTTCAAGAATAGATCATATACTAAGCCACGAAGGAGCCTTGGTAAATTCAAAAAGATTGAAATTGTACCAACCAGCTTCTCAGAACACAAAGGAATGAAACTAGAAATGAATTTCGCAAAGAAAATGGAAAATCCCACAAACACATGGAGGCTTAATAACATGCTGCTAAATAATCAATGGATCAATGACCAAATAAAAACAGAGATCAAGCAATACATGGAGACAAATTACAACAATAATTCAACACCACAAAATCTGTGGGATGCAGTGAAGGCCATGCTAAGAGGAAAGTATATTGCAATACAGGCCTACCTCAGGAAAGAAGAACATTCCCATATGAGCAGTCTAAACTCACAATTAACGAAACTAGAAAAAGAAGAAAAAATGAGACCCAAAGTCAGTAGAAGGAGGGACATAATAAAGATTAAAGCAGAAATAAATAAAATCAAGAAGAATAAACCAATAGAAAGGATCAAAGAAAGCAAGAGCTAGTTCTTCAAGAAAATAAACAAAATAGATCAATCCCTAGCTGGACTTATCAAGAAAAAAAGAGTCTACTCACATAAACAGAATCAGAAATGAGATAGGAAAAATGACTACAGACAGCACAGAAATACAAAGAATTATTAGAGAATACAATGAAAAATTATATGCTAACAAACTGGATAACCTAGAAGTAATGGACAACTTTCCAGAAAAATACAACCTTCCAAGGCTGACCCAGAAAAAAACAGAAAATCTCAACAGACCAATTAGCAGCAACTAAACTGTAATGGTAATCAAAAACCTACCTAAGAACAAAATGCCAGGACCAGATGGCTTCACCACTGAATTTTATCAAACATTTAGTGAAGACCTAATACCCATCCTCCTTAAGGTTATCCAAGGAGCAGAAGAAGAGGGAATACTTCCAAACTCATTTTATGAGGCCAGCATCACTCTAATATGAAAACTGGGCAAAGACACCACAAAAAAAGAAAACTACAGACCAATATCCCTGATGAACATAGACGCAATAGCAAACTGAATTCAAAAATACATTAAAAGCATCATCCATCATGATCAAGTAGGATTTATTCCAGGAATGTAAGGATGGTTCAACATTCGAAAGTCCATCAACATCATCCACCACATCAACAAAAAGAAGGACAAACACCACATGATCATCTCCATAGATGCTGACAAAATTCAACATCCATTCATGATAAAAACTCTCAACAAAATGGATATAGAGAGCAAGTACTTCTACATAATAAAGGCTATATATGACAAACCCACAGCCAACATTATACTTAACAGCAAGAAGCTAAAAGCTTTTCCTTTAAGATCGGGAACAAGACAAGGATGCCCACTCTCCCCACTTCTATTCAACATAGTACTGGAGGCCCTAGCCACGGCAATCAGAAAACACAAAGAAATAAACGGCATCCAGATTGGCAGGGAAGAAGTTAAACTGTCCTTGTTTGTAGATGACACGATATTGTACATAAAAAACCCTAAAGAATCCCCTCCAAAACTGCTAGATCTAATATCTGAATTCAGCAAAGTTGGGGGATACAAAATTAATGCACAGAAATCTATGGCAGTCCTATACACTAACAATGACCTAGCCAAGAGAGAAATCAGAAAAACAATTCCATTCACAGTTGCATCAAAAAGAATAAAATACCTAGGAGTAAACCTAACCAAGGAAGTGAAAGACCTATACTCTGAACACTACAAGACACTCATGAGAGAAATTTAAAAAGATACCAATAAATGGAAACACACCCCGTGCTCATGGATAGGAAGAATTAATATTGTCAAAATGGCCATCCTGCCTAAAGCAATCTACAGATTCAATGCAATTCCTATCAAAATACCAACAGCATTCTTCAATGAACTAGAGAAAATTGTTCTGAAGTTCATATGGAACCACAAAAGACCCCGAATAGCCAATGCATCCTGAGAAAGAAGAATAAAGCTGGGGGGATGATGCTTCCCAACTTCAAGCTTTACTGCAAAGACACAGTAATCAAGACAATTTGGTACTGGAACAAGAACAGACCCATAGACCAATGTAACTGACTAGAGAGCCCTGATATAAACCCAACATTATATGTTCAGTTAATATATGATAAAGGAGCCATGGACATACAATGGGGAAATGACAGCCTCTTCAACAGCTGGTGTTGGCAAAACTGGACAGCTACATGCAAGAGAATGAAACTGGATTATTGTCTAACCCCATACACAAAAGTAAACCCAAACTGGATCAAAGACCTAAGTGTAAGTCATGAAACCATAAAACTCTTAGAAGACAACATAGGGAAAAATCTCCTAAATATAAGCATGAGCGACTTCTTCCTGAACGCATCTCCTCGAGCAAGGGAAAGAAAAGCAAAAATGAACACATGGGACTACATCAAACTAAAAAGTTTCTGTATGGCAAAAGACACCATCAACAAAACAAAAAGGCATCCTACAGTATGGGAGAATATATTTGTAAATGACATATCCGACAAGGGGTTAACATCAAAAATATATAAAGAACTCACACACCTCAACACCCAAAAGCAAATAGCCCAATTAAAAAATGGGCAGAGGATATGAAGAGACAATTCTCCAAAGAAGAAATTCAGATGGCCAACAGACACATGAAAAGATGCTCCACATCACTAATTATCAGGGAAATGCAAATTAAAAGCACAATGAGATATCACCTCACACCAGTAAGGATGGCCAGCATCGAAAAGACTAAAAACAACAAATGCTGGCGAGGATGTGGAGAAAGGGAAACCCTCCTACACTGCTGGTGGGAATGTAAGCTAGTTCAACCATTGTGGAAAGCAATATGGAGGTTCCTCAAAAAACTAAAAATAGAAATACCATTTGAGCAGGGAATCCCACTCCTGGAATTTACCCAAAGAATACAACTTATCAGACTCAAAAAGACATATGCACCCCAATGTTTATTGCAGCACTATTTACAACAGCCAAGAAACGGAAGCAACCTAAGTGTCCATCAGTAGATGAATGGATAAATAAGAGGTGGTACATATACACAATGGAATACTATTCAGCCATAAGAAAGAAACAAATCCTATCATTTGCAACAACATGGATGGAGCTGGAGAATATTATTCTCAGTGAAATAATCCCGGTGGAGAAAGACAAGTGCCAAATGATTTCCCTCATTTGTGGAGTATAACAACGAAGCAAAACTGAAGACACAAAACAGCAGCAGACTCACAGACTCCCAAAAGGAACTGGTGGTTACCAAAGGGGAGGGGTGTGAGAGGGTGGGTCAGGAGGGAGGAAGATGGGGATTGAGGGGTATTTTGTTTAGTACACGTGGTGTGGGGGGATCACAGGGAAAACAGTGTAGCACAGAGAAGGCTAACAGTGAATCTGTGGCATCTTACTACACTGATGGACAGTGACTGCATTGAAGTATGGGTAGGGACTTGATAATATGGGTAAATGTAGTAACCACATTGTTTTTTCATGTGAAACCTTCATAAGAGTGTATATCAATAATACCTTAATAAAAAAAATTTTTTAATGCTGTTACAGTTTTATTTAGAATAGCCACAAACTGGAAACAAATGTATATCTATACAGCAGGGTAAAGAAAATCATTTATGCATCTCTAAATAATTAAGCTGAGTGACAGAAACCATGGGAAAAAAATGCATACTCTGTGATTCCATTCTTATAAAATCTGGAAAATGTAAACATCTGTAGTGACAGGAAACACATCACTGGTTGCCTTGGGATAGGGTAAGGAAGTGGAACAAGGAGGAGCAGAAGGGAGAGATTACAAAAGAGTGCAAGAAAAAACTTTGGGGATTCTGTATATGTTCATGCTGTGTTAATATCTCAACTGTGGTGATTATTTCATAAGTGCATATATAATATGTAGTTTACTGTATATCAATTATACTTTAATAAAGCTGTTAAAAATGGATTTAACAAGGCAAATAATAGCTTGGGTATTGGGTAATATCACAGCCCACTTGTACCCTAAGCAAAAGAAAGTATTAGTGGGTCATGTCCACCTCAGTTGAGGACTTGAGAGTTTGGAGCAAAAGCCTCACGGTAGCAAAGTATACATTTGTCTGGCAAGGAGGTGTACCTGAGGCACAATGGAAGGAAGGTGTTTGGGGGCCTGGACTCTTAGCACCTCTCAGCACGTTCTACGTAATAGGTGTGACCGAACTAGGCCATGGCCCTGGACCTCATACTGCACACGTGTTCCTGGCATACTGTCTACTGAAATGTCTTACGACTGTGGGATAATGTTAGATAAAATATATTATAAACCCCTCCTTAAAAAATATACCTTTAATACAATGAAAATGTATGTATCTGTAAAGCTATGATTTTGGTATGACTGAAAGGAAAATATCAAAGAAGAAAATTTAATTATTAATGCTTATGTTTGGGTTTTCTGTTGATGGGCTGGCAATGTAATAAAAAAATATAACCATCAATCTGTGATAAATAATAAAGTATGAAAAGTAATAATAACATTTGTGTTTATATCTACTTATTTTATGAAATGCATTTTCTTTATTTTCAGAAATTCCACCTTCAATAACTTTAAAATCCTTTAAAAGAATATTTCTTTAAATAATATCCAAGTATTATATGTCAGTTATATTTCAATAGAGCTGGAAAAAAAATTGCCAGAATTTTGCCAGAAATTTTGCCAAAATATGCCAGGAACACGTGTGCTGTATGAGGCCCAGGGCCACGGCCTAGTTGGGTCACACCTATTACATAGAATGAGATAAGAGGTGCTAAGAGTCCAGGCCCCCAAACACCTTCCTTCCATTGAGCCTCAGGTACACCTCCTTGCCAGACAAATGTATACTTTGCTACCATGAGGCTTTTGCTCCAAACTCTCAAGTCCTCAACTGAGGTGGACATGACCCACTAATACCTTCTTTTGCTTAGGGTATAAGTGGACTGTGATATTGTGATTTATAATGAGGAATATGTATTTAGTGTTTGCCCTGTTTCTGGCATGAAGCTCCTAAAACCCCTGGGATTTCCTAAGTGATAGGGATAAAGGTGATTTTTGCTATGTTAATGAGGTGACTTTTGGACCCCAACTAAGGATGAGGGCTAATTGCCAGAACCAACCACGTGATTCGAAGTTTGGCAATTTCAGTCCCACCCCTTGACCTCTGGAGAGGGGAAAGTGGCTGGAGGTTGAATCTATTGATGCCTATGTAATGCAGCCTCCATAGAAAAACCCCAAAAGTATGGGGTTCAGAGAGCTTCCAGGTTGGTGAACACATAGTGATTTGGGGAAAGTAGTGCACCCATAGAGGGCATGGCAGTTCTGTATCCTTTCCCCATGCCTTTCTCTATGCATCTCTTCCATCTGGCTGTTCCTGAGTTATACCTTGTTATAATAAACCACTAATCTAGTGAGTAAATGGATTTCCTGGATTCTGTGAGCTGCTCTAGCAAATTCATCAAACCAAAAGAGGGGGTTGTTGGAACCCCAAACCTATAGGTCAGAAGCACAGGCAAACTGGACTTGTGACTGGCTTCTGAAATTGGTGGGGACAGACTGAGCTCACAACCTGTGGGATCTGATGCTCTTTCCAGATAGATGGTGTCAGAATTTAATTCAACTGTAGGACCCCCAGCTGGTGTCTAAATGTAGCTTCGTGGTGTGGGAACCCCTCCCCACCACCACAGACATACACACTGGAATTGGTCCCAGAACATTTAGACCATGTTGGACATCCTTTGTATGTCTCTCTTACATCCTCTGGCTAACTTTTTGGTTTCAGAACGGTTGCCACAACAAACTATAGAAGATGCAGAGCGGCAGCACCTCATCTGAGCTGCAGCAAGGCTCTCTTGCTTTCTGCCAGACTTTTCTGTCGTCTTGTGGGATGGCTTCTAAAGCCTTCTCAGCCCTTCTGGTGCACCTAAAAGAACCCTTGATAAATGGGAGAATAGGAGTTTGACCTCCTTCTGTCTCTCCAGCAGTCAATTCTAAGGCAATGCTACATAGTTCTTATCTCACCTGCCTCATGATGGAGAGAAAAATCTCAGAAACTAAAGCTCAAGAAAACCTAGGTGTACTAAAGAATGAAGATGAAAGAGAGGAGAGGACTCTGGCTTTCTGTTTAGGCTATACCAGCATTTTATACATCTTTGTCTAATATTTAGCTGAGTATACCTGTTTAATAAATATATGTTAACAATAAATATATGGATCTAACTCCATACACAAAAGTAAATTCAAAATGGATCAAAGACATGAATGTAAGTCATGAAAACATAAAACTCTTAGAAAAAAACATAGGCAAAACTCTCTTGAATATAAACATGAGCAACTTCTTCATGAATATATCTCCCAGGGCAAGGGAAACAAAAACAAAAATGAACAAGTGGGACTATATCAAACTAAAAAGCTTCTGTACAGCAAAGGATACCATCAGTAGAACAAAAAGGCATCCTACAATATGGAAGAATATATTCATAAATGACATATCTGATAAAGGGTTGGCATCCAAAATGTATAAAGAGCTCACGCACCTCAACAAACAAAAAGCAAATAATCCAATTAAAAAACGTGCAGAGGATCTGAGCAGACACTTCTCCAAAGAAGAAATTCAGATGGTCAACAGGCACATGAAAAGATGCTCCACATCCCTAATCATCACAGAAATTCAAATTAAAACCACAATAAGATATCACCTCCCACCACTTACGATGGCCAACATCAAAAAGACAAACAACAACAAATGTTGGCGAGGATGTGGAGAAAGGGGAACCCTCCTACACTGCTGGTGGGAATGTAAATTATTTCAACCATTGTGGAAAGCACTATGGAGGTTCATCAAAAAACTCAAAATAGAAATACCATTTGACCCAGGAATTCCACTCCTAGGAATTTACCCTAAGAATGCAGCAGCCCAGTTTCAAAAAGACATATGCACCCCTATGTTTATCACAGCACTATGTACTATAGCCAAGAAATGGAAGCAACCTAAGTGTCTATCAGTAGATGAATGGATAAAGAAGATGTGGTACATATACACAATGGAATACTATTCAGCCAGAAGAGGGAAACAAATCCTACCATTTGCAACAACATGGATGGAACTAGAGGGTATTATGCTCAGTGAAATAAGCCAGGTGGGGAAATACAAGTATCAAATGATTACACTCATCTGTGGAGTATAAGAACAAAGCAAAAACTGAAGGAACAAAACAGCAACAGACTCACAGAACCCAAGAATGAACTAACAGTTACCAAAGGGAAAGGGACTGGGGAGGATGGGTGGGAAGGGAGGGACAAGGGGGAAAAAGGGGCATTACGATTAGCAGACATAATTTAGGGGGGCACGGGAGGGCTGTACAACACAGAGAAGACAAGTAGTGATTCTATAGCATCTCACTACGCTGATGGACAGTGAGTGTAATGGGGTTGGTGGGGGGGACTTGATAATGGGGGAATCACAATGTTGCTCCTGTGATTGTATATTAATGATACCAAAATAAAATAAATATATGAAGAACAAGAAGTTAAAAATAAAGGAATATTTTTTCTGGTAAATTTTGACCTAAATTCTGTGGCAAATCTAAAGCATTAGTTGTCTAGAAAAATCTGCTTTAAAAATATTCATTCAAAATTAGAAGCCTGAAAAACACCATGTATAGTATTTGGCTTCTAATCAGAATTTTTATTGGAATAAGCCTATTATTTCTTCTACAATGAAAATTTTTATTTACATTTTCTCACTGCAAACAAAATGTTAGCAAGGGTTGATTGGAGCCAAGAGAAAGATAGCAGGAGGGAACCTCAATAAATGCAAATAAGGACTCCCCTCCTGCTGACTTGACTATTTTCAAAAGGCAAACGAGGAAGTATGGAATTTATTTAGTGGAATGTTTAATAGTTTTTAAAGAGCTTCATTTCAGTGTAAAAACATTGACAAGGGCTATTGACATTAATTTACTTGAGTAGATGGAAACATAGTGAAACTTTTATTCCAGAATGTCATAAACATAAATTTCATGAATATTTATTGCAAAACCTACCAAATTATAATTCTTTACCGTGCATTGTTCACTTAAAATTTTACTGTCATATAGTTATAGCACAGTCAGAGTTTGGAATGCCTGGTCTAAATATTTACTAAATGAATGAGAAGGAGGGCAGGGTTCCCCACTGCTCCAACTCCCTCTGAAAGCATCAGGGCTTTCCCGCTATACCCACCACACCCAGAGAGATTCTAGGAGTTAAAGGATTCTGTGCTCCAAAGAGGAGGGAGCTTCCTAGTGTTCTGTTAATAAGAGGAAAGTGTCAGTAGGATGCATTAAATTGTATCCTCAACAAAGTCTCAGGGCGGAAGTAGATGTCCTAAAGGTGACCAGTGGCCTTGGAAGAGGGGAATTGTATGTCTGTGTTGCTCCAGGAGTAGGAGGTTCCCTGCCTGGGGCAAATTCCCTATGAATTCAATAAGACTGAATAAAGGCAAGGGGAAGAAGTTGGGGGTTTCAAAAGGGGTGCCACATTTATTCTCCTGGCAGTAGGCCTCAGTCTCTCCTGGCTCTGGCACTGCTCCCTCCTGCGCCCCAGCATGGGCTTAATCCTCTCCCAGCACCAGGGCTCCATGGCTTCACTCTGCCAGCCACCATTCTCTCCTAGTTCTCCTTCTAAGCTTCCCTTCTCTGCTCCTCAAGCTGTTTTACTCACCCTTGCACTGCTCGCTTTCTGCTCTCCTGACTCTCTACCTCCCCACACCTAGCACCAGGAGGTCTCTATGGTAACTGGTAGATACCTGACCAATTACATACCATGAACTGAGGAGAGAAATTGGGTTTTTCCTCTCCACTCCCTCCCCAGGCCTGTACTCCCACAACTGACCAGCCACTCTGTTCCCAGTAAACATCCCATAGATTTGCAAATATGCTCTTATTATATATACAATGAGTGCTATTAAGGCCAGGCAAGAATCCTGGTCAGAAATTTCCATTTTATCCAGTCTCCATCTATTTAAGTCTCTTATCTTTGTTTGGCACTAATTATAGGTTTCTATCTTTTCAGGACCCTAATAATTTATTCTTAAGAGATCTGAAGTCTTAACATTGTATATTATGCATTAATTTCTCCTGTAACAATTTTAATATTCCTCAAGATAATAAAGATGATGCTGTCAGCTAGAAAATGAATTGGAAGGTCAGGAAAGACGGAAAAGCACAACAAAGGAAAAGATACATCAGAGAATCATAAAATCTCAGTGTTGGAAGATGAGATAAAGTCGTAGTTCCCAACTATTGGTCAGTGGGCCAAAGCAGAAGAGTGAAAAAGTTTTCACCAACCTTTGGTTGTTAAGGAAAAGAGAAAGAAATAAAAGGAGAGAAGTATAAGGACGTGTCACATTATTTATAAGGTAATTAAAATTTCCCAAAATTGGCCTGTGGTGACTTTTGAGCAAATCAGTAAATATGGTAACTATAATTAACATTGTACAACTCACAGGGTGAATTATATCTCAATAAAAAAAATACTTTTTTTAAAGTTAAAATAAAAAGAAACAAAAAACTCAATAAATTCAAGAGTTGGCTAAGCATGGACAAAGTAAAAGCAATCCTTTGTTCTGTGTCTGGAGAGATGGGTGGTTATTAAAAGAGTTAATTTAGGGTCATAAAGAAATATTAACTAACAAAGAGCTTCCCATTTGTATTAGTTATTTCCTTTGCTGGAATGTTTCCCACTCCTCCACCACCCCCCCACCTCCATATTCACAAGGCCAGGTCCTCTTTATCATTCATATCTCTGGTTTAATATAATATTTTCATAAAAGTCTTCTCTGATGCTTATTCTAGAATAGCCACCTGTTCACTCTGTATCAATACTATATTTTAATTCTTGCATTGCAGTTTTAACTATCTGACATGTTTATGATTTTAAAAGATATCTATGGCTGTAAGAATTGAAACTATATACACACATGTTACTGTCTGCATAAATATGACTTTATTGTTCTTCTGTCTTCACTAGAAAAACTTCATTCCTCCTCCATCTTCATTGATATGGTTTAGTTTTCCAGAAAACTCTTATCCAAAAAGATAAAAATTACAAACTTTTTTTTTAAGTAGCTTTATTGAGATAGAATTAACATACTATAAAATTCACCCATGCTATATCTACAGTGTAATAGCAATTATATCTCAGACTTGTACAAAAATCCCACAATCTAATTTTAGGATATTGTGATCACTCCAGAAAAGAAACTTTGTATCCATTAACAGTCACCCTATCTCCTCTTGACAACCCTAGGCAACCACTAATCACCTTATGTCCCCATAGATTGGCCTTTTCTAAACATTTCCTATAGAAGGAATCATACAATATGTAATCTTTTATATCTTATTCTTTCACTGAATGATATTTTGAGATTCATCCATGTGGTGGCATATATCAGCACTTCATTCCTTTTAATTACTAAATTACATTTTTTCTGTAAATACACTGAATTTTGTTTATTCATTCACGAGGTGATAAACATTTGGATTGTTTCTACTTTTGGCTATTATGAATTATACTGCTATGAACTTTTTTACAAGTCACTATGTGAGCACATAATCTCATTTCTCTTATGGAGATTCCTAGGAGTAGATTTGTTGGGTCATATGGTAACTATGCTTAACATTGTAAGAAACTGCCAAACTGTTTTCCCAAGAGGCTGCACCATTTTACATTTCCACCAGCAATGCATGAAGGCTCTGGTTTCTTCACATCTTTGACAGCAATTGTTTTTTCTGGCTTTTTAGTTAACACTATTCTAGTAGCTGTATTTCTTGTGGTGTCTTTTGTGGTTTAGAAAATTATTAGGTAAAGAAATCATTACCTAACCCAGGTAATTTTGTAAATTTCAATTGCTAACTTTAAATTGCTAGCATATAAAAATACAGTTCATTTTGTGTGTTGATCATATATCCAAAAACGTTGTTAAATTCTAGTTGCTTGTTTGTAGATTGCTTCAGAATTTTATATAGATAATCATGTTATCTGCAAATGTTTACTCCCTTTCCTATCTAAATGTCTCTTATTTATTTTTCTTTAAAGCCCTTGTTGTTAATATTAGTTTTTGTGCTTTTAGTCTCTTGTTGGTATGAATCCAACACCTGGCTGCAATTCACTCATGGATTGACTAAAGCATACAATCTTACTGACTCTTGGGCTTGTATACATTTTCCTTCAGTAGACACTCAGCTTTCTTTGGCACCAGTTTCTCTTAATGAATCCATTGGTTTCTTGGGTAACTGGACTCAACCATTAGATAAATAGTTAAATGGTAAACAGCCTAATAGGCCAGACAGCCATAAGTCTAAAATCTATCACAGAAATGGAGTTTTCTATCTTTGCTGAAACAATAATTGGGGTGCTTTTAATGGAACTAGCTCTTATAACCAGTTATTTACAGAAATAGAACTTCAAAGAGCTCTAGGGAGCCAGATGTATGTTTGGAGGCTGTCTCACTACCACAGATTTTACAAATAAGATACACTACCTCTCTTTTGCTTTACATCTATCTAAGCATCTGAATACTGCAAAAAAACATTACCTTGTGCTTGTGATACCAAAATGTTACCGCACTATTGACAACTCCTGGGGGTAATTTGGCAGAAAACAGATCATCAGGTGGCCCTCGATGACTGGTGCTAGAACTGGGTTACAAAGCCTACTGGCTACTACCTGAAGATTGGCCAGGGAGACAGACTTCCAGGAAGATGGCAGCGTGAGCAAGGCAGCGGAAATCTCCTCCCCAAACCATATGTATTTAGGAAAATACAACAAATACAGCTATTCCTAAAAGAGAGACCAGAAGATTCAGGACAACACTCAGCCTGCAGCTACACCTGAGAGGACTCAGCACCTCACGAAGCAGGTAAGATACGGAGCTGCAACCCTTTGGGACCAGAGCACTCCCCACCCCAGTGCACTGGTGGGAAGAGAGGAATCAGAGCAGGGAGGGAGTGGAAGCACAGGCCCGCCAAACAGCCAGCCCTGGTGAACTGCGCCAGGAACACTGACACACATTGTGCGGTGCATCGAATATTGGAGAGAAAGAGGTGCAGGATCTGAGAGGGAGAACGCAAGCAGGTCCTCTCAGCAGGTACCCTGGGACAAAAGAAAAGTGCACGCTTTTTTTTAGGGGTCTTAAAGAGACAGGGGCCCAACTAAGGAGCAGGATTGTCCCAGCGCACTCAGCCAAGCAGGCTGGGAGTCCTGGGGAATTTCTGACCCCTGGAACAGTGGCTGGGAAAAAGCAGCCACCTCCCATTTGTTCCTTCCCTGGCCAGAGTCTCAAAGGGCCCGGTAGAGCGGCCACTGCTGTGGAATAGTGGAGCAACAGCGCCACCTACAGCATCTTCACAGAATCTACAACCGGCGGGCTTTTTTTTTTTTTCGTTTTTTCTTTTTATGACCACTTCTATCGCCATGAAAAGAGAGAGGAATATGGTACAAGCAAAACTTAGCCAGACAACCACAGAGAGGGACCCTGATGGGATGGACATGCAGAATCTTCCTGAAAAAGAATTCAGAATAAAAGTCATAACCATGCTGATGGATCTACAAAGAAATATGCAAGAGCTAAGGGAGGAAGTGAGGGAAGTGAGGAAAGACAATGCAGAAATCAGACAAGCGATTGACAGGCTTAACAGCAGACTGGATGAGCTGCAAGAGACTGCTAATGGAATAGAAATCAGAGAACAAGAATACAGAGCAGCTGAGGCAGAGAGAGATAAAAGGATCCCTAGGAATGAAAGATTATTAAGAGAACTGTGTGACCAACGCAAACGGAACAATATTCGCATTATAGGAGTACCAGAGGGAGAAGAGGGAGAAAAAGGGATAGAAAGTGTCTTTGAAAATAATTGCTGAACACTTCCCCGAGCTGGGGAAGGAAATAGCCTCTCAGACCATGGAAGCCCACAGAACTCCCAACACAAGGGACCCAAGGAAGACAACACTAACACACATAATAATTAAGATGGCAAAGATTAAAGATAAGGACAGAATATTAAAGGCAGCTAGAGAGAGAAAAAAGATCACCTACAAAGGAAAACCCATCAGACTATCATCAGACTTCTCAACACAAACCTTACAGTACAGAAGAGAATGACATGAATGACATGATATATTTAACATAATGAAACAGAAGGGCCTCAAACCAAGAATATTTTATCCAGCACAATTATCATTTAAATTTGAGGGAGGGATTAAAAAATTTCCAGACAAGCGAAAGCTGAAGGAATTTGGCTCCCATAAACCACCTCTACAGCATATCTTAAAAGGACTACTCTAGAGGGAAGCACTCCTAAGGCTAAAAAGAGGTCACCAGAGAAAATAAAATCACAGCAAAGAAAGCAGACCATACAAATACTAACTAAAGGCAAAGAATAAAACACCTAGTATATAAAGAATGGAGGAGGAAGAATAAAAAGAGAGAGAAATAAAGACTCATTATACTGTGTTTACAATAATTTAACAAGAAAGTTAAGCTAGACTGTTAGACAGTAAAGAAGCTACCCTTGAACCTTTGGTAACCACGAATCTAAAGCCAGCAGTGGCAATAAGTACATATCTATCGATAATCAGTCTACATGTAAATGGACTGAATGCACCAATCAAAAGACACAGAACAACAGAATGGATAAAAAAGCAAGACCCATCTATATGCTGCTTAGCAGAGACTCACCTCAAACCCAAAGATATACACAGACTAAAGGTGAAGGGATGGAAAAAGATATTTCATGCAAACAACAAGGAGAAAAAGGCAGGTGTTGCAGTACTTGTATCAGACAAAATAGACTTCAAAATGAAGAAAGTAGCAAGAGATAAAGAAGCACATTACATAATGATAAAGGGGTAAGTCCAACAAGAGGATATAACCATTGTAAATATATATGCTCCCAATACAGGAGCGCTGGAATATGTGAAACAAATACTAACAGAATTAAAGGAGGAAATAGAAAGCAATGCATTCATATAAGGAGACTTCAACACACCACTCACTCCAAAGGACAGACAACCAGACAGAAAAAAAGTAAAGACACAGAGACACTGAACAACACAGTAGAACAGATGGACCTAACAGATATCTACAGAACTCTACACCCAAAAGCAACAGGATACACATTCTTCTCAAGGGCACATGGAACATTTTCCAGAATAGACCACATACTAGGCCACAAAAAGAACCTCAGTAAATTCAAAAAGATTGAAATTCTACCACCCAACTTCTCAGATCACAAAGGTATAAAACTAGAAATATATTGTAGAAAGAAATCAAAAAGGCTCACAAATACATGGAGACTTAACAACATTCTCCTAAATAATCAATGGGTCAACGACCAAATTAAAACAGAGATCAAAGAATGTATGGAGACCAATAACAACAAAAATACAAAGCCACAACTTCTGTGCGACGAAGCAAGGCAGTTCTAAGAGGAAAGTATATTGCAATCCAGGCCTATTTAAAGAAGGAAGAACAATCCCAGATGAATAGTCTAAAGACACAATTACTGAAATTGGAAAAAGAAGAAGAAATGAGGCCCAAAGTCACCAGAAGGAGGCACATAATAAAGATCAGAGAAGAAATAAATAAAATTGAGAAGAATAAAACAATAGAAAAAAAAATAAAACCAAGAGTTGGTTCTCTGAAAAAATAAACAAAATAGATAAACCTCTAGCCAGACGTATTAAGAGAAAAAGAGAATCTACACACATAAACAGAATCAGAAATGAGAAAGGAAAAATCACAACAGACACCACAGAAATACAAAAAATTATAACAGAATACTATGAGAATCTATATGCTAACAAGCTGGAAAACCTAGAAGAAATGGACAACTTCTTAGAAAAATACAACCTTCCAAGACTGACCAAACAAGAAACAGAAAAACTAAACACCAATCACCAGCAACGAAATTGAATCGGTAATCAAAAAACTACCCAAGAACAAAACCCCTGGGCCAGATGGATTCACCTCTGAATTCTACCGGACATATAGAGAAGAAATAACACCCACTCTCCTTAAAATTTTCCAAAAAATAGAAGAGGAGGGAATACTTCCAAACTCATTCTATGAAGCCAGCATCACTCTGATACCAAAACCGGGCAAAGACCTCACCAAAAAAGAAAAGTACAGACCAATATCCCTGATGAACGCAGATGCAAAGATACTCAACAAAATATTAGCAAACCAAATTCAAGAATAAATCAAGAGGATCATACACCATGATCAAGTGGGATTCATCCCAGGGATGCAAGGATGGTACAACATTTGAAAATCCATCAACATCATCCACCACATCAATAAAAAGAACAAAAACCACATGATCATCTCCATAGATGCTGAAAAAGCATTTGACAAAATTCAGCATCCATTCATGATTGAAACTCTCAACAAAATGAGTACAGAGGGCAAGTACCTCAATATCATAAAGGCCATATATGACAAACCCACAGCTAACATCATACTTAACAGCGAGAAGCTGAAAGCTTTTCATCTAAGATCGGGAACAAGACAGGGATGCCCACTCTCTCCACTGTTATTCAACATAGTACTGGAGGTCCTAGCCACAGCAATCAGACAAAACAAAGACATACAAGGCATCCAGATTGGTAAAGAAGAAGTCAAATTGTCACTATTTGCAGATGACATGATACTGTACATAAAAAACCCTAAAGATTCCACTCCAAAACTACTAGAACTAATATCTGAATTCAGCAAAGTTGCAGGATACAAAATTAACACACAGAAATCTGTTGCTTTCCTATACACAAATGATGAGCTAACAGAAAGAGATATCAGGAAAACAATTCCATTCACAATTGCTTCAAAAAGAATAAAATACCTAGGAATAAATCTAGCGAAGGAAGTGAAAGACCTATACCCTGAAAACTACAAGACACTTCTAAGAGGAATTAAAGAGGACACGAACAAATGGAAATTCATTCCATGCTCTTAGCAAGGAAGAATAAATATTGTCAAAATGGCTATACGACCTAAAGCAATCTACAGATCCAATGCAATCCCTATCAAAATACCAACACCTTTTTCAATGAACTGGAACAAATAATTCTAAAATTCATATGGAACCACAAAAGACCGCAAATAGCCAAAGCAATCCTGAGAAGGAGGAATAAAACAGGGGGAATTACACTCCCTGACTTCAAGCTCAACTACAAAGCCACAGTAATCAAGACAATTTGGTATTGGCACAAAAATAGACCCACAGACCAGTGAAACAGAATAGAAAATCCAGTCATTAACCCAAACATAATACAGTCAATTAATATATGATAAAGGAGCCTTGCGTATACAATGGGGAGGTGACAGCCTCTTTCAGCAGCTGGTGTTGGCAAAGCTGGACAGCTACATGTAAGAGAATGAAACTGGACTACTGTCTAACCCCATACACAAAGGTAAACTCAAGGTGGATCGAAGACCTGAATGTAAGTCATGAAACCATAAAACTCTTAGAAAAAAACATAGGCAAAAATCTCTTGGACATAAACATGAGCAACTTCTTCATGAACATATCTCCCCGGGCAAGGGAAACAAAAGCAAAAATGAACAAGTGAGACTATATCAAGCTGAAAAGCTTCTGTACAGCAAAGGACACCATCAGTAGAACAATAAGACATCCTACAGTGTGGGAGAATATATTCATAAACGACATATCCGATAAGGGGTTGACATCCAAAATATATAAAGAACTCACGCACCTCAACAAACAAAAAGCAAATAATCCAGTTAAGAAATGCACAGAGGATATGAATAGACACTTCTCTAAAGAAGAAATTCAGATGGCCAAAAGGCACATGAAAAGATGTTCACATCGCTAATCATCAAAGAAGTGCAAATTAAAACCACAATGAGATATCACCTCACACCAGTGAGGATGGCCAACATCCAAAACACAAACAACAACAACAGATGTTGGCAAGGATGTGGAGAAAAGGGAACCCTCCTACACTGCTGGTGGGACTGCAAATTAGTTCAACCATTGTGGAAAGCAGTATGGAGGTTCCTCAAAAAACTCAAAATAGAAATACCATTTGACCCAGGAATTCCACTCCTAGGAATTTACCCTAAGAATGCAGCAGCCCAATTTGAAAAAGACAGATGCACCCCTATGTTTATTGCAGCACTATTTACAATAGCCAAGAAATGGAAGCAACCTAAGTGTCCATCAGTAGATGAATGGATAAAGAAGAAGTGGTACATATACACAATGGAATATTACTCAGCCATAAGAAGAAAACAAATCCTACCATTTGCAATAAGATGGATGGAGCTAGAGGGTATTATGCTCAGTGAAATAAGCCAAGCGGAAAAAGACAAGTTTCAAATGATCTCACTCATATGTGGAGTATAATAACAAAGAAAAAAAACCCAAAGGACAAAACAGCAGCAGACTCACAGAACCCAAGAATGGACTAATAGTTACCAAAGGGAAAGGGACTGTTGAGGATGGGTGGGAAGGGAGGGACAAGGGGGGCAAAGGGGGCATTACAATTAGCAGATGTAATGTTGGGGGGCACGGGGAGGGCTGTACAACTCAGAGAAGACAAGTAGTGATTCTATAGCATCTCACTATGCTGATGGACAGTGACCGTAATGGGGTTGGTGGGGGGGGCCTGATGAAGGGGGTAGTTCAATAACCACAATATTGCACATGTAAGTGTAGACTAATGATACCAAAATAAATTATAAAAAAAAATTGTCCAGTGATTGTAACTTGGTAAAATGATGCCAGACATCTACTGGGGTTCATTATAGACATCAGTGCCCCTCTTGGAAAAAGAAATCTTTAGATAAATTTTAAATGACCAGAAACACTGGACCTTGATTTTAAATCCAAACCCTATCTTTTAAGAGGAATTATGGATTGCTTTCTCTCTCTCTCTCTCTTGTGAACATGCTTTACAAAAGGCCAAGACAGTTGGGAATATTTTATGTGGTATGGATTAGAGAATAGCAGAAGTGTTAGACTATGTCATCTGGGCTATTGGCCTCCTTGCCTGAGAGGTTTGTAGGATCACACAGGCATTGTTTCAGACTGGTTTTTTAAGGGAAGAATGTTGGGCTTATATGCCTGCAGAAATCTCTGGGATCTTTTAATATTACTGAAATGAACAAAGAAGCCAACAAACAAATCTGTGGTATCTTCACATTGGGAATGAAATCTGTTGTCTTGGTTCAACTTTGATACTCTTGATTCCTGATGAGAAGTGGATTTCAAAATCTGATCATGAGCCTTCTCTAAGCATTTATCTGTGATGTAATGTTTCTATGTGTTTTCTCCATATTATTAAATGATGCTGCATAACTAATGTTTCACTAAATAATTATACTAAAATAAAACAAAAACAGTAAGAACAACAAGGAAACTGGATATTTATGGATATTGAAAAATGAAAACCACACCCAGAAACCTGATTCACCATTGTAATACTTCAAATAGAGCAGAAGGTGTGGGCTGGTAAGCTCCCAGACAGAAATGATCTGGTCTTCAGTTTAATATGAAAATGACCACAAGGCGTACATATTGAGAACAGGAGCCATCTACATGTACCCAGTTTACTGTCTAAAGTAATAAGACTTCTTATTCTGCTGTTTTCACTAATATAACTTAACTTTTCCACTGTACTCTTCAACTTGATTTTATAATTTTAGGAATCTCTTACCCAGGAAGATAAATATCACAAACGACTTTACCTTTGTTTCAGGAACTTGCCAGAAGAATCCATTTAAATGAAATCAAACTCTTCTAATTTTTGTTAGATAGCATCAAATAACTGTTAACTCCCCAAGCTCTTTGACACCCTTGCTTCAATACTTTCACCTTGATTTGTCCACTGATCTTAAACTGTTATATTATGATCCTTACGTAATCCTAACCAAGTCTCCCCACCACCACTGAAGGACCTCCTGTAACCCAAACTCTGAAACCTCTTTCTCTCTCCCTTTGGAGACTGAGTGAACACTGAGTCAAGGTGATGCTCTCCCTTACCATGGTAAGGATAAATGCAATTTTGTCTTATCAGCAAGTTATCTGGCAATATTCTGGGGGAGACTTTCAACAGTTTGATTATATTCTTTCTCCTCCACTGTTACATATGTTCCAAGAGAGTGAAAGCCTTCCGTTGCTTGTTCATTCTCTAGAATAGGCCCAGCAATATGGGGAGTTCACTAATGTATACATTAACATTTATACACTCATATGACTGTACATGGGATTTTTAAGAATAATGTTTTCTCTGCTTTATCTTAACTTTCTGTGCTAAATTTAGAACCTAATTTTTTTTAATAATTTATTTTGGTATCATTAATCTACAATTACATGTGCAATATTATGGTTATTAAACTATCAACTTCATCAGGGCTCCCTCAACAACCCCATTATAGTCACTGTCCATCAGCGTAGTGAGATGCTATAGAATCACTACTTGTCTTCTCTGAGTTGTACAGCCCTCCCCACGCCCCCCCCAACATTACATCTGCTAATCGTAATGCCCCTTTTCCCCCCTTATCCCTCCCGTCCCACCCATCTTCCCCAGTCCCTTTCCCTTTGGTAACTATTAGTCCGTTCTTGGGTTCTGTGAGTCTGCTGCTGTTTTGTTCCTTCAGTATTTTTCCTTTGTTCTTATACTCCACATATGAGTGAAATCATTTGATACTTGTCTTTTTCGGCTTGGCTTATTTCACTGAGCATAATACTCTCTAGCTCCATCCATGTTGTTGCAAATGGTAGGATTTGTTTTCTTCTTATGGCTGAATAATATTCCATTGCGTATATGTACCACCTTCTTCTTTATCCATTCATCTACTGATGGACACTTAGGTTGCTTCCATTTCTTGGCTATTGTAAATAGTGCTGCGATAAACATAGGGGTGCATCTGTCCTTTTCAAATTGGGCTGCTGCATTCTTAGGGTAAATTCCTAGGAGTGGAATTCCTGGGTCAAATGGTATTTCTATTTTGAGTTTTTGAGGAACCTCCATACTGCTTTCCACAATGGTTGAACTAATTTGCAGTACCACCAGCAGTGTAGGAGGGTTCCCTTCTCCACATCCTCGCCAACATCTGTTGTTTGTGTTTTGGATGTTGGCCATCCTCACTGGTGTGAGGTGATATCTCATTGTGGTTTTAATCTGCATTTCTCTGATGATTAGCGATGTGGAGCATCTTTTCATGTGCCTGTTGGCCATCTGAATTTCTTCTTTGGAGAAGTGTCTATTCATGTCCTCTGCCCATTTCTTAATTGGATTATTTGCTTTCTGTTTGTTAGGTGCATGAGTTCTTTATATATTTTGGATGTCAACCCTTTATCAGATACGTTTTTTATGAATATATTCTCCCATACTGTAGGATGTCTTTTTGTTCTACTGATGGTGTCCTTTGCTGTACAGAAGCTTTTCAGCTTGATATAGTCCCACTTGTTCATTTTTGCTTTTGTTTCCCTTGCCTGGGGAGATATGTTCATGAAGAAGTTGCTCATGTTTATGTCCAAGAGATTTTTGCCTATGTTTTTTTTTAAGAGTTTTATGGTTTCATGACTTACATTCAGATCTTTGATCCACCATGAGTTTACCTTTGTGTATGGGGCTAGACAGTAGTCCAGTTTCATTCTCTTACATGTAGCTGTCCAGTTTTTCCAACACCAGCTGATGAAGAGGCTGTCATCTCCCCATTGTATATCCAAGGCACTTTTATCAAATATAAATTGACTGTATATGTTTGGATTAATGTTTGGATTTTCTATTCTGTTCCACTGGTCTGTGGGTCTGTTTTTGTGCCAATACCAAATTGTCTTGATTACTGTGGCTTTGTAGTAGAGCTTGAAGTCAGGGAGTGTAATTCCCCCTGTTTTATTCCTCCTTCTCAGGATTGATTTGGCTATTCGGGGTCTTTTGTGGTTCCATATGAATTTTAGAATTATTTGTTCCAGTTCATTGAAGAAAGCTGTTGGTAGTTTGATAGGGGTTGCATTGAATCTGTAGATTGCTTTAGGTAGTATAGCCATTTTGACAATATTTATTCTTCCTGGCCAAGAGCATGGGATGCATTTCCATTTGTTAGTGTCCTCTTTAATTTCTCTTAGGAGTGTCTTGTAGTTTTCAGAGTACAGGTCTTTCACTTCCTTCGTTAGGTTTATTCCTAGGTATTTTATTCTTTTTGATGCAATTGTGAATGGAATTGTTTTTCTGATTTCTCTTTCTGTTAGTTCATCATTAGTGTATAGGAAAGCAACAGATTTCTGTGTGTTAATTTTGTATCCTGCAACTTTGCTGAATTCAGATATTAGTTCTAGTAGTTTTGGAATGGAGTCTTTAGGGTTTTTTATGTACAGTATCATGTCATCTGCAAATAGTGACAATTTGACTTCTTCTTTACTAATCTGGATGCCTTGTATGTCTTTGTTTTGTCTGATTGCTGTGGCTAGGACCTCCAGTACTATGTTGAATAACAGTGGAGAGAGTGGGCATCCCTGTCTTGTTCCCGATCTTAGATGAAAAGCTTTCAGCGTCTCGCCGTTAAGTATGATGTTAGCTGTGGGTTTGTCATATATAGCCTTTATGATGTTGAGGTACTTGCCATCTATACGCATTTCGTTGAAAGTTTTAATAAGGAATGGATGCTGAATTTTGTCAAATGCTTTTTCAGCATCTATGGAGATGATCATGTGGTTTTGGCTCTTCTTTTTGTTGATGTGGTGGATGATGCTGATGGATTTTCAAATGTTGTACCATCCTTACATCCCTGGGATGAATCCCACTTGATCATGGTGTATGATCCTCTTGATTTATTTTTGAATTCAGTTTGCTAATATTTTGTTGAGTATTTTTGCATCTACGTTCATCAGGGATATTGGTCTGTAATTTTCTTTTTTGGTGAGGTCTTTGCCCGGTTTTGGTATTAGAGTGATGCTGGCTTCTCAGAATGAGTTTGGAAGTATTCCCTCCTCTTCTATTTCTTGGAAAACTTTAAGGAGAATGCGTGTTATTTCTTCTCTATATGTCTGGTAGAACTCAGAGGTGAATCCATCTGGTCCCGGGGTTTTGTTCTTGGGTAGTTTTTTGATTACCAATTCGATTTCGTCGCTGGTGATTGGTCTGTTTAGTTTTTCGGTTTCTTGCTTGGTCAGTCTCGGAAGGTTGTATTTTTCTAAGAAGTTGTCCATTTCTTCAAGGTTTTCCAGCTTGTTAGCATATAGATTCTCATAGTATTCTCTTATAATTTTTTGTATTTCTGTGGTGTCCGTTGTGATTTTTCCTTTCTCATTTCTGATTCTGTTTATGTGTGTACATTCTCTTTTTCTCTTAATTAGTCTGGCTAGGGGTTTATCTATTTTGTTTATTTTTTCAGAGAACCAGCTCTTGGTTTCATTGATTTTTTCTATTGTTTTATTCTTCTCAATTTTATTTATTTCTTCTCTGATCTTTATTATGTCCCTCCTTCTGGTGACATTGGGCCTCTTTTGTTCTTCTTTTTCCAATTTCAGTAATTGTGTCTTTAGACTATTCATTTGGGATTGGTCTTACTTCTTTAAATAGGCCTGGATTGCAATATACTTTTCTCTTAGAACTGCCTTTGCTGCGTCCCACTGAAGTTGTGGCTTTGTGTTGTTTTTGTCATTATTCCCCATATATTGCTTGATTTCCGTTTTGATTTCGTCGTTAACCCATTGATTAATTAAGAGAATGTTGTTAAGTCTCCATGTATTTGTGAGCCTTTTTGATTTCTTTCTAAAATTTATTTCTAGTTTTATACCTTTGTGATCTGAAAAGTTGGTTGGTAGGATTTCAATATTTTTGAATTTACTGAGGTTCTCTTTGCGGCCTAGTATGTGGTCTATTCTGGAAAATGTTCCATGTGCACTTGAGAAGAATGTGTATCCTGTTGCTTTTGGGTGCAGAGTTCTGCAGATGTCTGTTAGGTCTATCTGTTCTAGTGTGTTGTTCAGTGCCTCTGTGTCTTTACTTATTCTCTGTCTGGTTCATCTTTCCTTTGGGGTGAGTGGTGTATTGAAGTCTCCTAAAATGATTGCATTGCTGTCTATTTCCTCCTTCAATTCTGTTAGTATTTGTTTCATATATGCTGGTGCTCCCGTATTGGGTGCATATATATTTATAATGGTTATATCCTGTTGTTGAATTGAGCCCTTTATCATTATGTGATGTTCTTCTTTATCTCTTGCTACTTTCTTCCTTTTGAATTCTATTTTGTCTGATACAAGTAGTGCAACACCTCCTTTTTTCTCTTTGTTGTTTGCATGAAATATCTTTTTCCATCCCTTCACTTTTATTCCATGTATATCTTTGGGTTTGAGGTGAGTCTCTTGAAAGCAGCATATAGATGGGTCTTGCTTTTTTATCCATTCTGTTACTCTGTGTCTTTTGTTGGTGCATTCAGTCCATTTACATTTAGGGTGATTATCGATAGTTATATACTTATTGCCATTGCTGGCTTTAGATATCATGGTTACCAAAGGTTCAAGGGTTGCTTCTTTACTATCTAACAATCTAACTTAACTTTCTTGTTATGTTATTGTAAACACAGTCTGATGTTTCTTTCTTTCTCTCCCTTCTTATTCCTCCTCCTCCATTCTTTCTATACTAGGTGTTTTATTCTTTGCCTTTAGTTAGTATTTGGATGGTCTGCTTTCTTTGCTATGATTTTATTTTCTCTGGTGACATCTTTTTGGCCTTAGGGGTGCTTCCCTCTAGAGCAGTCCGTTTAAGATATCCTGTAGTGGTGGTTTATGAGAAGCAAACTCTCTCAACTTTCATTTGTCTGGAAAATGTTTAATCCCTCCATCATATTTAAATGATAATTGTGCTGGATACAATGTTCTTGGTTCGAGGCCCTTCTGTTTCATAACGTTAAATATATCATGCCATTCTCTTCTGGCCTGTAAGGTTTCTGTTGATAAGTCTGATGATAGTCTGATGGGTTTTCCTTTGTAGGTGATCTTTTTTCTCTCTCTAGCTGCCTTTAGTACTCTGTCCTTATCTTTGATCTTTGCCATTTTAGTTATTATGTGTCTTGATGTTATCTTCCTTGGGTCCCTTGTGTTGGGAGATCTCTGGGCTTCCATGGACTGCGAGACTATTTCCTTCCCCAGCATGGGAAAGTTTTCAGCAATTATTTCTTCAAAGACACTTTCTATCCCTTTTTCTCTCTCTTCTTCCTCTGGTACTCCTACAATGCGAATATTTTTCTGTTTAGATTGGTCACACAGTTCTCTTAATATTCTTTCATTCCTAGAGATCCTTTTATCTCTCTCTGCCTCAGCTTCTCTGTATTCCTTTTCTCTGATTTCTGTTCCATTAGCAGTCTCTTGCATCTCATCCAGTCTGCTGTTAAGCCCGTCAATCGCTTGTCTGATTTCTGCATTGTCTTTCCTCACTTTCCTCACTTCCTCCCTCAGCTCTTGCACATTTGTCTGTAGATCCATCAGCACGGTTATGACTTTTATTCTGAATTCTTTTTCAGTAAGATTGTGCATTTCCATCCCTCCAGGCTCCCTCTCTGGGTTTGCCTGTTTGATCTAAATCTGGACCATATTCCTCTGTCTTTTCATGGCTGTAGAAGTGGTCGCTGGTGGTTGCCACGTGTGTCAGCTGGGGTCTTTAAGACTTTAAAAAGAAAAAAAAAGAAGGAAAGAAAGAAAAAAAGAAGGAAAAGAAAAGAAAAAAGATAGAGGAGATGAAACAAAAAACAAAACAAAACATCCAAAAAAAAGAACACCCACCGGGAGTAGATTCTGTGGGGATGCTGTAGGTGGCGCTGTTGCTCCACTATTCTGCAGCCGTGGCCACGCCGCTCCACACGGCCGTTTATAGCTCTGGCCCGGGTGGGAACGAATGGGAGGCTGTTGATCTCTGCTGGAAGTCTAAGTGTGGCCTCCCTTTCCCAGTCGCCAGCTAAGGGGTCTGAAACGCCCCAGGACTCCCAGCCTCCTGGGATGAGTGTGCCAGGGTGGTCCGGCTCCTCCACTTGGCTCCTGTCTCTTTAAGATCGCTGAAAAAAGCACACACTTTTGTTTTTGTTTTTGTTTTTCTTTCCATCCCTGGAGCCGGCTGCAAGCACCCTGGCACATTCCCCACTCAGATCCTGCACCCTCTGTCTCTCCAATCTCCGCTACAATGTGCAATGTGTGTCAGCATTCCCTGCGCAGATTATTGAGGCTGGTTATTTCACAGGGTGTACTTCCACTCCCTCCCAGTTCTGAATCCTCTCCCCCCACCGGTGTGCTGGGGTATGTGAGTGATCCGATCTCTCCGTGTCGCAGTTCTGTATCTTACCTGCCTCACGGGGTGCCTTGTGCTCTCAGTTGTAGCTGCACGCTGTGTGCTTTCCTGTGTATTTTGGTCTCTCTTTTAGGAATAGTTGTATTTGCTGTATTTTCATAGATATATATACTTTTGTGAGGAGATTTCTGCCGCCCTGCTCACGCCGCCATCTTCCCAGAAGTCTCCTAGAACCTAATTTTTTAAATGAACTAAATATCCATCTTTAATATGATTTCACCATATCAGTTTTTTTCCTAAAAGACAAGCATATCGAAATATGACCTTCCTAATTAACACCTTCTGACTTTTTTGGTGGTAAAATATCCCATTTTTTGTGAAAGCCTTGTCCTGGTAATGATGGAATAGTTTTCTTTTTAATATTCTTAATTGGTGTTATGGATTGAATTGTGTGCCCCCAAAGAGATTTGTTGGAGTCCTAACTCCTCATACCTCAGAATGTGACCGTGGGGTAAATGGCCGGATTTCCAGAATCTCCCCCTTGGACTTATCCATTTACATATAAATAGGTATTTATAACTGCAGAGCCTCCCATCAATCTGGGGCAAGGGGTGGAGAGAAAACGGCCATTCTCTACTCCCCTCCATTCCCGGTATGTAATTGGTCTGCGTTTGCCAGTCACGGAGGACCCTCCCATGGAGTTCCTGCTGGAAGGGGCAGGCAGGGGAAGCAGAGTACGAGCCACTGGCAGAGGACACGATGCTGAGCCTGACTAGCGACTGTAAGAAATAAAAGCCTTTCTCCCAAACTACCTTTTCCCTTGACTTATTTCAGCTTCACTGGTTTCATAGAGGATCTTATGCCAGGCTGTGAACACTTTTTTCCCCCACCAGAGCTATAGTGACCTTATTTGAAACCAGGATCTTTACAGAGGTAATCAAGTTAAAATGAGGTCTTTGGGTGGGCCTAAATCCAACATAACAAGTGTCCTTATAAAATGGAAAAATTTGGACACAGACATATACACACAGGGAGAATGCCTGAAGATGAAGGGAGCATGGTTCCATGAGCCCAGGAATTCCAAATATTACCAGCAAATCACCAGAAGCTGGGAGAGAGTCACAGAACAGATTCTTCCTCACAGCTCTCAGAAGAGACCAACCCTGTTGGTGCCTTGATCTCAGACATCTTGGCACCAGAATTGTGAGATAATAAATTTCTGTTGTTAAAGCCACTTAGTTTATGGGACTTCATGTACTGCAGCCCTAGAAAACTGATACATTTGGCAGAATAAACAGTGTTGGTCCTCAAAACTTGTGGAGGACTCTCTGCTGCTTTTTGCATGTGTTTACTGGCCTTTTAATAAGCAAAATCCTAGAAATCACTGTTTAGATATTATCTAATTCTGAGGCTCAAACTTTTTAGATTTCTTTATACTTTTAAAAACTGGGGCCCCAGAAGTTTTAGTTTATATGGTTTACATCCTTTGATACTTACCATATTAGAAATTGAAATTGAAAAAATTTCAATGGATATTTATTTCACTTAAAAGTAACAATAATGAACCCATTACATGTTAACATAATTATTTTATTTTTCAAAACAAAAATAATTTAGTGACAAGTGTGGCATTGTTTTACATTTATGCAAATCTCTTTAATGTATGATTTAATAAAAACAACTACATTATCATATCAGTTTCTACATTCAATCAGTTGCAATATCTCACCTCAAGTAGCCTCCAGAATGTTCCATTGTATACTTGTGAGAGAATGCAAGTGAGAAAAAAGCAGTCTTAGTATAATTATGTGAATCATTTGACCTCAGGGACCACATTTTAAGAATTGCTGACCTCATTCAACCTTCAACCTGGAATCTTCCCTGTACTAATATTAATAAAGCCTCTCTACCTAAAACTAGATTATATCTAAGGTCCTTTACCAAATTAACATCCTACAATTCTGCAGATGAGTAAACAGGCTTCCCATAAAGGTCAAATGATATTAACTGATTGTTTTAGTTTAACGTTAGGTTTCTTACAGATGCTCATCTTCCTCATGGGGTGTATGAATTAAAATATTGTAAAGGAGACAGGAGGGATTGCCTTAAAGATGGTGGCATGAGAGGTGAGACAGAAACCTCCTACCAAAACCACATATATTATGAAAATATACCAATACAACTAATCCTGAAAGGGCAACAGGAAAAAAAGTTCACCGGTGGGAGGAAGAAAATGGAGCAGGGAGGGAGTGGAGGCCTAGGACTGCTGAACACCCAGCCCTGGATATCTGCTCTGGGAGCATGAAACTACATTACATGGTGCTCTGGAGATTAGTGGGGTTGGAAAGCAAAGACAGGCAGAATACCTGGAGAGACTGAGATTCCAGCCACTTGTGGAGAACAGGCACCCACAACTGGTCACTCTGGGACAAAAGAAAGGCAGGCACTCTGAGAGACTTCCCAGAAGTTAGAGGGCTGCTAAAGGGGCAAGGATTGCACAGAGCTTTCTGCTCAGGAAAAAGAACAGGTAGAAAAAATTGTCCCAGTGCACTCAGCCCAGCAGGTTGGGAAGTTTCAGAAGCTTCAGGTGTTCCATTCCCCTGGTTGGCAGTGCAGCTACAAGGCCCCCAACTGCAAAAAGCAGCCTGCTGCTCCTTCCTCCTGGCTGGCACTGGATTGCAAACTTGTTGCCCCTGCCATTGCTGCAAGACAGACAGAGGGTGGCCCCACCTGTGACAGCTAAAGGAGCAGAGCATAGAGGCTTCTACCTGGGTGCTCAGTCTACTGGCCAAGGCAATGGAAGCATGCACTGCAACCTGGAAGGAGGAAAGAGCTCTTTCCTTTCACAGGCACAAGTGACACTCACCTGTGACCCATAACATTGCTCCAGGGGCTGAGCAGCTCCAGAGAGTAGAGCTTCTTGGCACTAGAGGGCGCTACCTAAAATATGAAATGTCAAAGGAAACTGCTTCAAACCAAAATCCCACAAACACCAGAAAGAGGTCCAAATGAAACTGAACTCACCAATCTTACTGAAAGAGATTTCAAAATAAAAATCATAAACATGCTCACAGAGCTACAGAAAAATATTCAAGACCTCAGGGAGGAATTCAAGAAAGAGATAAAACTTTGAAAAATACAGTATCTGAAATGAAACAAACAATGAAAGGATTTAAAAGCAGATTAGATGAAGTAGAGGAGATGGTAAATGAAAGATAAATTAGAGGTAAAGAGGAATACAAAGAAACTGAGGTCACAGAGGAAAAAAAGGATCTCTAGGAATGAAAGAATATTGAGAGAATTGTGTGACCAATCCAAACAGAACAACATTTGCATTATAGGGGTACCAGAAGAAGAAGAGAGAAAAAGGCATAGAAAGTATCTTTGAGGAGGTAATTGCTGAAAACTTCCCCAATCTGGGGAAAGAGATAGTCTCTCAGGCCATGGAGGTGCACAGATCTCCCAACACAAGGGACCCAAGGAAGACAACACCAAGACATATAATAATCAAAATGGGAAAGATCAAGGATAAGGACAGACTATTAAAAGCAGCCAAAGAGAGAAAAAAGATCACATATGAAGGAAAACCCATCAGGCTATCATCAGACTTCTCAACAGAAACTTACAGACCAGAAGGGAGTGGCATGATATACTTAATGCAATGAAACACACAGGTCTTGAACAAAGAGTACTCTACCCTGCAAGATTATCATTAAATTTGAAGGAGGATTAAACAATTTCCAGATAAGCAAAAGTTGAGAGAATTTACCTACCACAAAACATCTCTACAGTGTATTTTGGAGGGACTGCTATAGATGGAAGTGTTCCTAAGGTTAAACAGTTGTAACCAGTGGAAATAAAACACAGTAAAGAAAGCAGACTAATTAATTACAAAGTGGATGCAAAATTAAATTAACTACCCCCAAAGTCAGTCAAGATACACAAAGAGCACAGAATATAATACCTAATAAATAAAGAATGGAGGAGGAAGAAAAGGACAGGATGAAAAAAAAAGAACCTTTAGACTGTGTTTGAAATAGAGTACTAAGCAAGTTAAGTTAGACTGTTAGATAGTAAAGAAGCTATCCTTGAACCTTTGGTAACTATGATTCTAAAGACTGCAGTGGCAATAAGTACATACCTATCGATAATTACCCTAAATGTAAATGGTCTGAATGCACCAATCAAAAGACATAGAGTCACTGAATGGATAAAAAAACAAGACCTGCCTTTATGCTGCCTACAAGAGACTCGCTTCAAGCCCAAAGAAATACACAGGCTGAAAGTGAAGGGATGGAAAAAGGGATGAAATTGAGAACCCAGATATAAACCCAAGCATATATGGTCAATTAATATACGATAAAGGAGTCATGGATACATAATGGGGAAATGACAACTTCTTCAACAACTGATGTTGGCAAAACTGAACAGCTGCATGTAAGAGAATGAAACTGGATTACCATCTAACTCCTCACACAAAAGGAAACTCAGAATGGAACAAAGGTCTGAATGTAAGACATGAAACCATAAAACTCTTGGAAGAAAACATAGGCAAAAATATCTTGAATATAAACATGAGCAACTTTTTCGTGAACACGTCTCCTCTGGCAAGGAAAAGAAAACCAAAAATGAACAAACAGGACTACATCAAACTAAAAAGCTTCTGTACAGCAAAGGACACCATCAGTAGAACAAAAAGGCATCCTACAGTATAGGAGAATATATTCAAAATGACATATCTGACAAGGGGTTAACATCCAAAATATTTAAAGAACTCACATGCCTCAACACCCAAAAAGCAAATAACCCTATTAAAAAATTGGTGGAGGATATGAACAGATACTTCTCCAAAGAAGAAATTCAGATGGCCAACAGGAACATGAAAAGATGCTCCACATTGCTAACTATCAGAGAAATGGATATTAAAACCATAATGAGATATCACATCACACCAGTTAGGATGGCCAGCATTGAAAAGACTAGGAACAACAAATGCTGGCTAGGATGTGGAGAAAGGAGAACCCTCATACACTGCTGGAGGGAATGTAAATTAGTTCAACCACTGTGGAAAGCAATATCGAGGTTCCTCAAAAAACTAAAAATGGAAATATCATTTGAACCAGGAATTTCACTCCTAGGAATTTACCCTAAGAAAACAAGTTCTCAGATTAAAAAAGACATAAGCACCCCTATGTTTATCACAGCACTATTTGCAATAGCCAAGATATGGAAGCAGCCTAAGTGTCCATCAGTAGATGAATGGATAAAGAAGAGATGGTACATATACACAATGGAATACTATTCAGCCATAAGAAGAAAACAAATCCTATCATTTTCAGCAATGTGATGGAGCTGGAGGATATTATGCTCAGTGAAATAAGCCATCCTGAGAAAGACAAGTACCAAATGATTTCCCTCATTTGTGGAGTATAGCAATGAAGAAAAACTGAAATAGGAAAACAGCAACAGACTCACAAACTCCAAGAAGGGACTAGCGGTTACCAAAGTGGAGGTGTGGGAGAGGGTGTGTTGGAGGGAGGGAGAAGGGGATTGAGGAGCCTTATGATTGGCACACATGGTATAGGGGGAGTCTTGAAGAAGATAGTGTAGCACAGAGAAGGCAAGTAGTGCTTCTGTTGCATCTAATATGCTGATGGATAGTGACTCCAATGGGGTGTGGGGAGGACTTGATTATATGGGTGAGTGTAGTAACCACAATGTTGTTCATGTGAAACCTTCATAAGAGTGTATGTCAATGATACCTTAAGACAAATAAAATAAAATATTGTAATGGAAAAAGGACAGACTTTGTGTGTATATGAACTGAGTTAGGTACAGTACCAGTTCTGCCTACTATGGCTTTGGAAAATTACTTAATCACATTAAGTCCTAGTTGTGTCACCTATTTTATTAGTCAAGCTTAATTAAATCAACTTCTGGATCATTTTAGGAAGTATTTGGAATGTGGAAAGTATTGAATAAATGTTACTTCCTTTCATCTTCTCCATTCATATGCCTTTCATTAGTTAATCACATATAAGGGAATTCTGATTGCCCATTATGATCCCTGTCCACATACTGAAGTTTTATATCTATTAATATACAGACACCAAAGAAGACATGAGCTACTCTGGAGATACTAGGCTTGCAAATCCAAATTGAAAAAGAGAGGAGGAAGAGTTAGGTAGCAAACATCACATCTGATTACCCCCAAATCCCACCATCCATTTGAGCTACAGATGCAAGTAGTACTCCTTAGCTCTTCATATTAACACGAATAAACTTTTCAGATTAACCGCCAAGGTGGAAAGTAAAGGGTGAGTCACTGAGGTATTTATCATAGACTCCAAAAGGAAAGAGGAAAGGAGCAAGAGGCTAAGATCCTCTTGGGTGGAAGGCCCTGGGTGACTTCATGTGGACCACCAGCCTAAAGAAACTGAACATGGAATGCCACATGCCACTGAGAGGAGGAGGGGGATGTATGTTTTGCCCATTTTGTGTAATCATAATTACCATTATAAATGTCCTCTCATTTAAAGTTCACAACAAACCTGTGAGGTTATTATGATTTACATTTTATAAACAAATAATGATGCTCAGAGGGTTGGGTTCTTTATACTTAGCTTGAAAGTAATAGTGCTATATTTAGATCCCAGACTGTTTGCATCTAAAGTCCAGGTTCTTAACATTATACTATTTGGTCTCCTTGAAGAATTTTCCCCAAAGAACAGCCATAAATGTCTAAGCTAAGGTTTAAGCAAGTGCCTGCTCCCTAAATGGTAATTCTGTGCCCTGGACCTTTGTGAAAATTTGTTTTCTTCGACACCCATCCAGACACGCAGGTGAAAATGGGGCTCATTATAATTGAATCACTTTATCAACTCACTTGAGAAATAATTTTCCTCAAGTATTTCAGGAGGGATTAAAAAATCAAAGTATACAAAATAAACTGAAAACAGTTTTGATTGCCAGCAATTGTAACCAAGAATTTTTAAGATTCAGTTCAAACATGTTGCTCATTACTTGATTTATTTGGGTGGCATTACCAAAGTGTATGCCTATATTTGGAGTTATTCTTAACTGGAAAGAGGCTCTAGTTTCTATGTAAACACTTCAGGCCAAAAGACAGCAATTAAGAAAAGCAATCCGGGCAACCATTTGTTTGAAACACCAACCAGGACAGGAGGAATGTTAACATAAACATATCAGACCTTTGACCTGTATTAGAACACCTGTCTCATATTGGCTACAAGCAGATTTTGAGCCCTTCTTGCTAAATTCATGTAGTTACACAGCAGGAACTCATTCCAAATCACTGCTATTAATAAAGCTACTTATTATCCAAACAACCCTGAAACAAGAGACCTGAAATTGCTGTTTTGGGTGGTGCTTCCTGCTGCCAGGAGGTGGTGTGTTTGTCTTAAAAGACACCAAACCACCGTAGATTAAGAAGTTAGAACAAAACATTCATGCAATTGAGACAATGAGAAAAAGAATTCTGTTTGGTAGCAAACAACAACCTACTTTTCCTAAAATGTATTTAGATTCAAGTTCAAAAATTGATGTAAAAAGACTGGTCATGCAAAGCAATAGAAGGAACATTACAGTGTACACAGTGAAAACTCTGTGAGAAATGTATTGGCACTGGGAATAGCATAGCAAATGCTTGACAAATACTTATTGATGTGGGACAAACTAATCATTCATATACTTATTTTGTATAGTATTTTCATTATGACTTGTATGCAAGAGATGATCGGTTAAATGAGCTAACTGGTTTTGCAACCATGGGATGAAAACTCTGTAGGATTAGTGCCATAATTCAAGATATTAGGTATACTTCAAAGAATTCAAATATTGCTGAGAATTCAAGAAGAAAGCCTATAGAACAGAAAAGGAGAGTGAGCACAGAAAGGGTAAGAAGAAAAAAAAAGTCCTTCATAGGAGGAAGTGAAAGAAAACAAATCTGAGGTAAATATGGAAGCAATAACAAGATTATGAGTACAGTAGGAATAGTTAAGATATAAAATTAGTTTGAGAAAAGCTAATTACTTCTATTTCATGCTTTCAAATGTCCATTAGAAGTTACTGCAATAGAATTTTGGGAAAAAGTCCCATGATAGCCTTTACTCTTGCGTGGGATTAATTGTGACATATTTCATACTGTGCTGGCCAGTATGGTACCACAACCACATGTGGCTAATGAACACTTGAACTGTGGCTAATACAAATTGAGATGTGCTGTTAAGTGTAAAATATATACCAATTTCACAGATTTAGTACCAAAAGAAATAGAATGTAAACTATTATTTTATTCTCCTGCTTACATGTTTAAATTATGTTTTAGATATATTGGTTTAATTAAAACATGATTTCAATTAATTTCACCTGTTTCTTTTGATTTTTTTTTTAATGTGGCCACTATAAAATTGACAACTATCTATGTGGCTAACATTTATATCGGGCAGTGCCGGTCTCAGAAACTGCTAAGAGATTCCATAGGACCTGTTTTGCTCCTGAGAGGAGAAGCAGATACCTTCCCCACTTGTTGCTTTGTTCCCTGTTTTTTAGCTGCCTTGGCACCATTGCACAGCTAATAGGTGGAAATTAGAACAAACAGAAAGTGACATACAAGGAATAGCAATGAGGAGTAAGGGAGCCAGTTGCTGTTGTTCGGCTAGCACAATCTCCCAAAGAAGCACCTTTTTTTATAGGGCAGTATGTTGACATTAGAGTTAAGTCTATAATGATAAAATACAAGATGTTGAAAAAGAAGTATGAGAGAAAGACTGGGAAACAAAAGAGTGACGCTGTGTTCACATGTTCCCTCACTTTCCCATCTACCAACAGCCCCAGCCCCCTCCCCACCAACACAGACCCATGCTCTGTTTCTAGACTAAATATCCTATTATAAGAATCTGAGCGGGCTTCTGATTAGACTTTTTGAATGGTCCCTTCCAGAAGTACACTTATTGTATGACTCTGCTAGGGTTCTGAGTAGCAGCAGCTTAATGGAATAAAAAGTTTTGTGCCAAGATCCAGGGATGATGTGGGGAAGTTGGGGTTCCTATGGCCAGAATCCTCACTGAACTTAAACCATCTGATGATGTAACTGGCCTGTTGCAGGGCTACCACTTCCACACCCGTAGGCAATAAGCTATTATTGCACTATACAGAGAGCTCGGCCCAGTGCTCTGGGCGGAGCCAGAGACGCTAGTACTCGACCTACCACGGGGAGAACAAACCAGGTAATAAACCCTTTCACCCCAAAGAACGTTTTGTTGTCAATTTCTTTGGTCACACTGAATCCACAGCGAACTTGCCTGGGGCTGAAACCCATTGGCAAGACATATGGTCACTAGTCAGGGGAGCAGGTAGGTGAGGTGACCTTGGGTACCAGGCTGAATATTGGCAGAGATTAATAAGGAGTGTTTAAAGGGAAGAAAGCTAGAAATTCATCCTCAATATGGGCATACATGCACGAGCCTGTTTGGGTATAAGAAGGGAAGTCTAGGATCTGCCAGAAGTATTTCCTTCAAATGTGGGTAGAAGTGGATAAAGAAAGTCTGACTCATATGAAAAGCAGAAAAGGTTACCAGAAGTTCAATATGGCTAGCTGGAGGGAGAAATGAGTTGCTGTGAGGGAGAATTTGATCCAACAATGCACATCTATTCTAGATGAATGCTAATGTAAGAATGACGGCCATGCTGCAGGGTCAGGTTCATCTGCATTGCTGCATAGCATAATATTGCTGCTTTTCTCACTCAATAATGCCATTATTCATATTTATTTGTATAATTTGGGAGCTCAGTAGCTCTAACTTTGGGGGCTGCAGTTTAGGGGACAAAGCAATATAGCTTTGTGAGGTCTTCTAATAGTACGGATGTTAGGGAACTAACTGGAGGTACTTCAAAAACACCAGCATGTTTATTTTTATAAGAGAAATCCAAAGTTGAGAAAATTTAATCAAAAAATTACTTTTCAAAAGAGTTGTAGCAGTGTATGTTCCCAGTAGATGAGAATATTCATTTTATTTGCCACATGCTCCCAATCTTGGATGTTATGAATTGTTTTAATTTTTGTCAGTCCAAGAAAGGAAAGTTAGTTTTTGGTTGTATAGTAGTGAGGTTGAGGATGTTTTTTGTTTATTGTCTTTCTTATTTCCTCTTCAATGAATTATTTGTGCATTTATTTTGCCCATTTTTATTACTTTTTGAAAGTCAAATTATAAGGCTTTTTTTACATTAGAGTTGCTAACATTGTATCATACGTATTATAAATATTCTCTCACAATCTCTCATTCATCTTTTGATGCTTTATGAATAATCATGCCAAATAAATACTTTAAAATTTAACATAGTCCTATGTATTTCTAGGGGAGGAAAAATTTTTCCTCTACACTCTTATTATGTTCAGTTCTTGGAGTCCTGCAAATTAAACGTACAAAAGAGAGATTAATGGGAGGCATAAAAGTTTTAATTTTACATGTAAGTTTTAAGTACAATTTGTAATTTTATGTCCACAGAAAAGAAGTGAAAACCCAAAGAAATGGTTAGGCTTGAGGGCTTATATACCATTTTAACAAAGGGTGGTAAATGGCGTGGCAAGCTAGAAATAGCAAAAGGGGCTTGGGCTTCTAGAGGCAGTAAATTGTGAGAAGGTAAATATATGGGGGAAACTAATGATAGATGTTATTTAGTAAGGTTTTTTTTATGTAGACTCATCTTGGCCATCTCCATATCTGGTGATAAGGGGTGTTCTCCTCCTCCTTGTACAGGAGAAAAGAGGAGGATATCTTCACCATGGGAATTATGCCCTTGCTTTTAGTTAGATAGTGGGGGACCAGTGAGTTCTTTTTATGTCAGCTTTTTTTCAATTGCCTATTTATGCCAAAATGGCATATTTTGGGGTGGCATATTAATCTTTTATTTTATGGCTTCTAAATTTCCTTTCTTAAGAAGTCTCTTCTAACCTAAAGTCACAGCTATTTTTCACATTTTTCTCCCAATACATTTTTGTCACATTTTTTGTTTTTCTATCTATAATTCTTCTAGAATTTGTTTCAGTATATAGTGCAAACTAGAGGCTTAACTTTGTATCTTCCATATAGATGGCCAGTTATTGCCATTTCTTGTTAATTTATGAATAAAAACATCCTTTTACCACTAAGCTGAAATGTGTCACCTTTATAATATATTAATATTCCATGTGTAGTTGAATTTTTCTGGATTCTCTACACTAATTTTTTTTTACTATACTCTTTCAAATCATAGTAGCTTTGTTATTTTGCTACCTAGTAAGATAAATTTTCTCTCCCACCCTCTGTTAATCATTTTTTTCTAAAAGGTCTTAACAAGTCTTACATATTCATCTTCCATTTGCAAATATTGAAATCACTTATGTTCTTCAATTACATTTTAAAAAATAACAGGTCCTATACTCTTCTTTATTTCTAGGCATTTTATTATCACATGTTGGTTGTGGTAAGAATGTTTCAAAGTAGGTTCTAGAAACTCTTGCCAAAGCACTTTGTATTGGCTTTTGTGTTTGAGCTGATGACCATTGGTCCCAAGAGCTCATGTTTTGTTTTCTGCTGCATATGGAGTGAATACGAGGAGGAAATCAGGAAAAAGAGGTTACATTAGATATGCTTGAAATTTTCTGTGGATTTAGATCTCAGCTAGTTCAAATTACTGAGAGGTTATCAGAAACTAAATAAAATTCTTTGTCTTTTTTTCTTCAGTTTTTTTTGGCTCTTACTAAGGGGAATACTCATATCAATATGTCTCACTTAATTAAAAAGTTTATTAGCTATCAGAATGCCCAGTCTGATGACCAGATTTGTTAGATTTAAATCTATCCTATAGTGAATATTTTCTTAAAAAGTTCTTAAGTTTATAATATTTACTTAGGTTCCTTGATCTAGTCAGTGGTATTTATTGCAGATCATCTTTGCTCCTGAAATGCTGTTTATATTCAAATTCACCTCTACTCACCCTGTGAGGAAAAAAAGGAGTAACAGTTAAATAGTGCAAATAACCTATATTCCACTGAATAAACACAAGTCCTAGGCAATTTATATAACTAAGACTGACAAATCCCATGGGGAAAAAATATGTCAGTGACTTTAAGGGGCTCTGACATATTTCACTGGTATGACTGATGTCAGGTCTGCCAGATGATAACTTCTGTCACCATTTTGGGGGAAGAAATTGACGAATTCATCAACAGTACTAAAGAAGGACTAAGGAAAACTCAGAGAACAAACATTAAAAACACCAAAACTTGCCTACATAGTTGTATAAAAAAAATCATATACATATACTGTACTTAAGATTGTTTGGGGGGGACTTTCAAAGGCAATTTGAATATATTTAACTTTTGTTTGCAGATTAACTAGAGAATTTAATTCCCATGAAGGATGAAACTTAATGTGGGAAGGTGGCAAGAATTATGAAAGACATAGGAAAATATATGAAATGTTTTTGCCTTCAAGGAGCTTGAAGGAGCAGTATATTTAATGAAGCCATATTAGAAATATGGGACATTAAGTAATACAACAAACCTATCATGAATGACAAAATGTGTGATCAAACCATTACAATGTAATTGTTCAATGAATGAATGAATGAACAGAGACTATTCATACACTGTACATTTATACATTTATTAAACCTGATTCTGTGTCTAGAATATGCTCAATTTCTAACAGTCGTCTTTTAAAAACAACTAAAATTTCAAGAGTAAAACATGATTATTATTTTCAAAATTCAGCTGGTTATAAAACAAACGGTTAAATGTCTCATCCCCATTCACCAATCTGACTCCCAGAAACAGTTTATGTATCCATCTAGAAACTCCATATGCCATTCCCACACACTTACTTTAACAGGATACTATATACGGTTTTTGTAAAGCTGATTTGTTTCATTACTTCATTTGAGTACCTGCTGATCTACTTCACCATATCTAGTGCCTGCATAGTGTCACTATATCCATCCTAAATATAACATTTAATCACTTAATTGGTAGACACATGGGGTATTTGCTATTTTCCACAGTTAAAAACAGTACATAATAGCTTTACAATCCCTTGTGTCAGATTATCTGGAAAATAAACTCCTAGAAATTTAGTGAATCTTTCAAACTGCAGTTTTAATGGAAACTTAAGATGTTCTTTCACGACTTGGTTTCCACTTATCAGTATCAGTTTTGGTAGATCAGTGCTACTAGATATGAGAAAGATCTGTTGGAACACCAAGATCTGTTGTTTAGTTTCCGGTTTTTTTTTTTTTTTTTTT